>PVJN01056990.1:0-12595 GCA_004026805.1 Lasiurus borealis
GTACATTGGTTGCAGGCACATCCCCAGTGGGGGGCATGCAGGAGGCAGCTGATCGATGTCTGTCTCTCATTGATGTTTCTGGCTTTCTATCCCTTTCCCTTCCTCTCTGTGAAAAATCAATAAAATATATATATATTTTTTAAAATGGGGGGAATGTCCCCACACTGCAGAAGTGGCTGAGTGCTACAGTCACCTCCTCAGGGGAACACCGCAGGCGGGGAAAGCACCTTGCAGATCCGGCCAGAATTCACTGGGGAAAGCAGCATCGATTGAATGAAGAGCCAGTGCATGTGACAGAGCTAAATGGGGTGAAACATTTGAAGTCAAAGGCAGAGCCTCTGAGAGTTCGGACCCCGGGGGAAACTGAGGCCCATGGAGCTATCAGACGGTGAGGGACCGATCTGAGGTCCTGGTCCAGCCTCCTGACGTCTAGATGCTGCTCTTCCCACCTTTTGAACCTCTGCTTTTTCCTTCTCTCTCTCTTCTTTCCAGTCAACGCAGCTGACCCTGAACAACCTGGGTTTGAATGGCATCGCCTACAGGAAGGTTTTCTTTCAAAAATGTTCTGTAATATACTTATCTTCCTTGTTATTCTTCTTAATAACATTTTCTTCCCTCTGGCTTACTTTATTGTAAGAATACAGTATGTGATACACATCACATACAAAATATGTGCTAATCGACTCTGTTATCACTAAGGCTTCTGGTTCACAGTAAGCTCTTAGCAGTTCCGGTTTTGGGGGTCAAAAGTCACACACGGATTTTTGACTGCATGGGGGGCTGTACCCCTTTATCCACACACTGGTCAAGGGCCAACTCTACTCCCAAGATCGTAGGAAGGTGTGTAGCTAAGAGGTGGACAAACAAGGAGATGGGCTGAGGAGCTGACAGGGGCCGAGCTGTGCAGAGAGAGTCACATGTAGTCCTAACTGAATAAATCCTGGAAAATTACGCACATTCCAAGCTATGACGGAAGCATGATGATAGCAGTCATGAAGAACATGGAAATACCATTAGAACACTGAAGTTTATCTTATCTGCCCCCTCTGTCCTGCCCTCCTCGTTAACAATCGTTTCTTAAAGGAATACTACCTTGTAGCATATGCTGGTTGTACTTCATGAGGGTTGCGGCGGTCAGACCAGAAAAACAGCAGTCTATCAAATTTGGGTTCAATGTCAGCAAACTGGGCTTTGCCTTCTGGGAAAATTCGCAGTATACCTCCACTTACCTAGGCAGAGAGTCAAACATCTAAGTGTGAGCAACCACCGTTTTAAGGCCATAGAATGAACTTGAACGGGAGAAAGGAGTTCATGACAGTGACTCAAAATTCTCAACTGCATTCTTCACAGCTATTTCTCAATTAAAAAGGTCTGAAGGGGAGTTGAAATTCTAAGTGAAAGCACTGATACAAGAAAAAAAATCATTTCCTGTTTTACTGGAAATACTGGATAAAACAGATGAGTATTATCTGAATTCAAAAGTCTTAAAATGAAGTTTTAAGTTACTAAACCATTTCAGTTGTTCATATAAAAAATTTATAATAATAAAATATGCTAATTAGACCAGACAGCCGAACGACCTTCTGGATAAAGATCTTCCAGATGAAGCCATGTGGCCGCCAGGGCCAAGCCCCTTGCACAGATTTCATGCATCGGGCCTCAAGTGCTTTAATAAAACACTTTTATAACAGTTAACACTTCAATATCTGAAAGTAAAGAAACCTACTTTTTGAGGTATATTATTAGTATTTGTTTCATTTTACAAAGATCTATGCCTAATACTTAAGGCTGAAACAAATCTAAGAGATTTTTGGCTGTTACATGTGTCAAAGACAGTCTAACCCACGGGGGGTATAAATACCTGTGAGGAAAAAGAATGTTCAATTAGGTTGCATACCTTGGCATCCCAGTCTTTATTAAGATAATATATACATGTCACACATCTTCCATCTCCATTTGGATTATCAACATGACGTACATATCCCGTTCCATTGCCTGGATAACAAGCAACCATGGCCTGCGTGGTAATAAAGATGATTTTATAAGTCCATGTCTGAACGAAGAGAGAAAACAGCTTATAAAGGAGATCTCTGGTTTCATATTACTCTCATACCAAACTAGAGGCCCGGTGCACGCATTTGTGTGCTGGTGGGACCCCTTGGCCTGGCTGGCGATTGAGCTGACATGGCTGCCTCACCCAGTGCCAATCAGGGCAGGCTGGGGGGGGAGGGTCTGTGGCAGTTTGGCTGGTTGTGGGAGGTTGCCTGTGGAAGTGCACTGACCATCAGAGGGCAGCTCCAGCATTGAGCATCTGCCCCCCGTGGTCAACGCACGTCATAGCGACCAGTTGACTGGTCGTTCGGTTGACCAGTCCTAATGGTTGCGTGGGCTTTTATATATATAGTAGATCCTCCTTTTTAATAATAAAAAAAATGTCACATTTTGTAGACAAGAGGCTAAGATACTCTGTGTTGACACTATTTTAGAGAACACCACTGGTGAGCAGGGTGGCCTGTGACCCTTGCTTCTAGCACCAGGCTATGTAACTGAGTGAAGAGTTAACTGGTTGCTAAAACAGAAATATTATTCACTTCTGAATTGCTTTCCCTGGAGCCCGAGGGCCACATGGAGGTACGTGGGGTGGCAACTGGTGGACGATGCCATGAAATGACCTTTGACCAGGGGCTGCATTTATCTGTTTCCTTTATTTAAATGCCAACCGAGACTTTTTGAAAATAAACGAAAGAGCCATAAAAGAGAAGTTTTGAACAACTGTGCTAATTAAATTGTATAATCCCTGTTATGGCTTAATGAGCTCATCTAAATGTGTTATGGGAGGTGGCCATTGCCACGTTAGCTTTATCTGGGGCTCCCTGGTCCCCTCTGTTCTGCGCTGGGGATGGGGACTCTGCCCAATGAGGAGAGAGGAAGGCAGAGGGGGTGAGTGCTCGCAGGGCCTGCATCTAATCTGCTTCTCCCTGTCAACGCTGCTCTGGGAAAGGCAGCAGCACATGCCTCTAGAGCAGTGGTCGGCAAACTCATTGGTCCACAGAGCCAAACATCAACAGGACAACGATTGAAATTTCTTTTGAGAGCCGAATTTTTTAAACTTAAAATTCTTTTAACGCCGCTTCTTCAACACAGGCTCACCCAGGCCGTGGGATTTTGTGGAAGAGCCACACTCAAGGGGCCAAAGAGCCACAGTTTGCTGACCACTGCTCTAGAGGGACAAGGGATGAAGTGGGAAACCTCCAGGCGGACCAGCAAACCAGGAAGCCCATCAGTGACCCGGAGCCCTGCGTGTTCACCGCTGAGGAGTGAGCAGTCCTGTTCGGCAGGAAGAAGAGTCCGGACCAGAGGCGAGCCCCCGGGCCCAGTCCCCAGGCCCTGCACCGGCCCGAGGCGGGGACCGGGGGGATGAAGACGGAGAGCCCGCGCACCGGAAAAACCAGACCAGCGAGAAAAACTGGAGACTCAGAGCCAGACTCCTGGAGGCTCCGAGGGAAGAGAATGTCGGAGGAGACCTGCAAAAATGTGGCCGGGTCATGAACTCCTTCCAGCGGCCATGTGGCCAAGTCCTGACCTGGTGACCCTTCCTTTAGTAACCCCGCGTGTGCTGGGGCTGCGCCCACCGGGTGTCAGAGACTGTAAAAGGGACTCCTGCAGGCCTCGTGAAATCTGGTAGCTACATGTTTAAACCAGAATTCAGATTCTAACCAAGTCGCCCTTAGCTCTGGTTGGATGATCCCAATTTAAAGCGCCTTAAAAGGAGCGTAGCTTTGCCAGTTTTGAAATAATGTTCGCGCTCGGCTTAACTGGTCGTTTTGTGGTCCTGGAGTGCTTTCTACAGGACCGGGTGAGAAAGATCCTGAGGCTGCTGTTTTTGCTCAGTTTGCATCAGATGCAGACGACCCTCGCACACTCTTACTCACAATATGTTTAGCAAATTCCGTTTCTTTTCTCTTCATCTCTTGGCAAAGCGACTAATAATTCCTTCTAAACGTGCTCTCACCTGCTTAAGCACCTGAAGTCATTAGCAGCATTAAAAATATGTACTGAGCACCCACGTCACGCGACCCAAAGGGTCAGCCTGGGTCCGTCTGAAGGACTCGGCTGAGAAGAAAGCAAACAGCGGGCACACCCCACACGAATGCGCAGCAGATCGGAGAGAACAGGAATTCTGGGAAAAGGACAGAGTAACAGGACCAGGCTGGGGGCTACGCACACCTAAGCTTATCTTGAAAGGACAGATGTGACCTGAAAAACTGCAGGGAAGAAAAGCAAACAGTGTGAGCGGAACAAAGGCAGGAAACAGTTAGATGGCAGCGAGGTCCTCTCACAGGACTAAGTTTAATGTTCTACGTAACGCATCGCAGAGGTGAAATGAACTTGGCAGAGAGAGGAGAACATCTTGGGAATGAAGCGGAGGAAACAGATCGTCAAAGGTGACCAACAGTGAGGCCTGTGGTCCTTAAGTGGGGACAGCCATGGGAGGCTTTAAGAAGGCAGCTTCCGTATCCTGGGATTTACACAAAAGATGCTGATCACAGACAGAGGGTACTGCTGTGGTCTGTGCCTTCCCCCCGGCCCCTCCCCAGAATCCCGCGTGGCAATGCTGAGGCCCACGGACCCCAGTGTTTACAGTGGGGCCTCTGGGGAGTATTCAGGACGGGATTCATGTCTGTGAGCTCTGCAGCCCCCTTTCAACCCCCAGGAAGGCCGTCCTCCGGGGAGACCAGCACGCCGCCCTGATCTTGACCTTCCCAGCCTGCGGGACTGCACGCAGTGACACCTGCCTGCTGTCTACAAGGTTCCCCAGCCTGCGGTCTCAGCCCGAGCTGACTACTAGGACACACCTAGTAAGGACGCCATCATCCCGGGAGATGTCCATCAGATGCACCAATCAGGACCCGGAAACGCATCCCAGTCCACCCAGAAAAAGGCGAGGCTCTGAGATGCGTCAGGCCCGGTGACACCCTGGTTACCCTGGTCCCTCCCCGAGCAGGAGGGCGCACCCCGCCTGGGCTGGGGGCCGCAGAAGGTTCTAGACCTCGGCTCAGGAAACCCCGCAGCCGCCCGCTATAGAATCCTGAGGGGGGTTCCTTATCAGCCATCTCTTTGAGACACCAGCTTTACATATTTCCGCTGCCCACGGGGAAAAGCCTCTTTAAACATAAGCAAAACAATGAAATGCTCCTTTCCCTTCTTGATATGAAAATATACATGAGTGAGGATATTCTGAAGATTAAAAAAAAACCCTAAATTGGCTTCTGACTCTGAGAATGAAAGGAAGGAAGAGGTCTGGGGCTTCTCTGCAAACCGAAGACAGTGGTTTCTGGCCTCGGAGGGCGCCTGCAGTGTGAAGGCGAACCAGGAAGCTTCTAAAAAGTTTCCCCTTTTGAAGTAAATGATGTTAAAGCGCCGATTCGAAGCTCAGAGGACTGACCGTCTGTGAGCGTCAGTGGACTCTTTGTCTTGAGCAAGAGGAAATGGTTTCCCAGCTGAAAACCCTGTGAAAATGGATTGCCTTGGGCTTACACTCTGCCCTTTGAAGCGCTTCGAGCTGACATTTAGTAAGAAATTCTTCACAACAAACCCAGGCAGACACAATCTCGCCGTTTGAGATGGCAGCAGAGTGGACTGCGAGGAGAATACACGTCTTGGCACAGTCACCGAGGCGAGCCGCGGAGGTGAGCCAGTCCAGGGTGCATCACCCTCTGTATTCCGGCTCAGTTCCTGGCTCCGCGAGGCGGGTTTAGTCTGACCCGAGCTCAGATGAAATTGGCAACACAGGATCCTAAGTGACTGCTAAGTGACACACATGTCGTGCAAAATGCTCAGCGCTCCCACATACAGATGTTCTGCGTAAGGCCTTTTCCAGCTCTCTACTCACACCTGTCCCCATTCACCCCCAAAGTACTCCCCTCCCCCGCCTACCCCTGCGGTTTAGATAAATCTAGCTCAAAAGGGGAAAAACAGGTCACTGAAAGAATTGGACTGAGAGCAAGTAGGTATAAGTTTTAAACTTCTGATTCCAATTAAACCTGTGTAGTTCGTGTCAATGTCACTTCCTACAGGTACAATTAAAAACCATAAAACCCAGTGATAAGAAAGGGCAGTGTCTCCTGCGGCCTCTCATCCACGCAGGCCAGCCGGGCTCAGACCCGTTCCACTCTCACCCCACGCATCAACCAGCAGCGGCAAAGAGAGCACTTTGCGAGCACCACGACAGCTCAGGGAGGACTCTACGGAGGACACAGCGTCTGAGCTGTGCTCCAGAGAATGTAAAAGTTGGGAAAGAGGGCATTTCCAACAGAGTGGGTGAGACAGAGCAAGTTTCAAATGCAAAATACAGAACGTACCTGGTGCTGAGGATGCTCAGGTTTGCGAGCGCACAGAGTTCTTGGGAAAAGGGGGGGAAACGGGAGAGCGAGGAGGGGCCCGCTAAGGTGAACGACCCACTTCGGCAGGAAGCGGGGAGCACAACCGCGCCCGAGCATGACAAGAAGGTGGCAACGGGTCGGGGGCAGGAACATGCCGCGGAGAAGAGGGGAGAGCAAACGTCGGGGGGACAAAGCAATGGCGTTCTGCCAGGAGGAGGGGCCGTGGGCAGAGGCGGGGGGGGAGGAGAGCAGTGAAAGGACCGGGCAAGCGCTTTCACAGACAGAGCGAGGGACGGCTGACCCCGAGGCGGGTGAGAGGCTTGTGTCTGGGTGAGACCCACAGGCCACTTCGGAAGGAGGGAGGCGGGTGGGCGCGGGAGAGGAGTTAGTTTTCGGACATACTGAGTTTGCCAGGCCGGCGGGCTTCCCGGTGGAGGTGTGCAGAACGCAGCCGCTAATGTGAGTCTGGAACTCCCACAAGAGGCCATGGCTGGAGGCGGAGAGCTAGAAGCCATCTTCGTGGGGAGAGCTGAAGCGTGGGCTGCCAGAGATTGCCACGGAAGACAGTGTGGAGAGAACAGAACACAGGACAGGTTCACATGGAAGAAGTGGAGCACAGAGTCCTAGCTGGTTGCTCTCCCGGCCCCGGGAAAGCGGTCAGACACTGGTCGCTAGCTGACTTACTGTAAATGACTTCTGACTCGTTGTAAATGATAAAACATATAAAACAGAACTTAACAGGGCATTTGTAGGATTTTTCCTATTATAAACAACATTGTGAAACCGTTTCAAAGCTCTACTGTTATACATTTCCTTGTCTCCTGGATGCCTTCCTGAAATTAAATTCCTAGGAGTGAAATTACAAGGCGTAAAAATTTTATGGCCAAAATGTTCTCCAATTATATTAGCTTACTAGAGGCCCGGTGCACGATATTCGTGCACTGAGGGTAAGAGGGGGGGTCCCTCAGCCCAGCCTGCATCCTCTCACAGTCAGGGTCCCTCCCACCCCCAGAGGTCACAGTGCTTCCCACCACCTCCGCTGAGCTTGCCAGCCCTGAGCCCGGCTTCTGGCCGGCAGTGCTCCCCCGGTGGACGCGCACTGGCCACCAGCGGGCACTTCTGCCATCCAGTCAATCTGCATATTAGCTTTTATTACACAGGATTGTTAAATGAATCAAATTTAACAGTGATGACACCACAGTTATTCTGTGCGTTGATAATATCCACAAGATGATACTGTTGAAGAGTAAAGAAGCTACAAAGCATGGATGAGAAATAGCTAGCCCCCAACATCCCATATTACTTGAGGGAAGAAAAGGAACTTTTAGGATTTGGTCTTAAAAGCCTATTATAGACTATATGGTAGATAAGAGAAATATCAAATATGTACTAGCACCTGGTGTGGCTCAGTGGCTGAGCATCAACCTATGACCCAGATCATAGTTCAATTCCTGGTCAGAGCACATGCCCAGGTTGCAGGCTCGATCCCAGTAGGGGGGAGGAGGGGAGGAGGCAGCCAATTGATGATTCTCTCTCCTCACTGATGTTTCCATCTCTCTCTCCCTGTCCCTTCCTATGTATTTTTTAAAAATAATAGCAAATTACAAAGCAATCTAACCTGTTTACATCAATAAAACTATAAAATGAGTATAAGCTCCTTAGTATGTGATTTGATCCGATCTTTCACATAGATACTAACTTATTTGTACACATAACCAGCTTTTAAAATGAACGTCTAGGAGCATTTGAGATCTTGCTTCCTGGCATATGGCATCAGTTTAGCTCAAATAAATTGTTTAAATTTTTTAAAAATACATAAAATTAACACCTAAGGGTTTTGATTCTTAAAATGTAACTCAAATAATCAATGATTATTAATAAAATATTCACTGCCATTTGACTTCATTCTGCTAAGGGGAAGGTGTGAAGAGAGAAAGATGCTTTGATGAAGGGGTCCTGTTTGAATTACTTCATTATCCATGACCCTTGTACACTGACCAGTTTCTTTTTTTCACAGAGCCAAGGCTATATGCCAATGGCCCAAGCAAAACCGTATTCGTTTTCATTAAAAATAAGGTTCATTAAAAACAAGTCCAGAATTCTGAATCTAAACTGAACTTTAACCAACACAATGAATGCCAGCCAAGGTTCAGAATTAAGGCAGCCACGGCCCAGTCTGAATACTTTGAAAAGGCGCCGCTGAGAGCTAACACTATAATCACTCCTTTGAAAGCACCTTATAATAATCAATTACTCAGCATCGCTCCCGGTAACGAGGTTAGCATCGTTCCGATGTCAGAGCTGGAGTCTGGAGAGGGGCTGAGGGACGTGCCAGGTAACCGGGATCCAGAGCAGAGCCCGCGGGCCTGCCCCTTGCTGCTCTCCCTTTCCGAGAGACTTCCAGGAGAAAGAGCACCTGCAAGAATCTTCAGAGGCAATCTGCTTAGAGAAGAACCTTCTGGTTACTCTGCACCACCAACAGTCCTGAGAACGAGCGTATGAATCAACTGCTCTTACATGTTTTAAAGATACCTCCTACCTGCACTATCAAGAGATGCCTCAGATCTAACTACAGAAACTATTTATAATATAAACAAAACCAACCAATATGAACTCTAGTTTTGCTTTTGTTGAAAGTATCCCTCCACCCAAGCCTTCATGCACTATTATTACTGAAGTTTTCGTTTTTTAAAAACTCAATCTTACTGCCAGTTATAAGCACAAAAACAAGGTAAGACACGTGAACAGGAGCAGGGAACAGGACACTGTGAAGGGGTCGAGGGAAGAGAAAGAATTCCAATCCTGGATTAACCATTAGTGATAAAGGCTGTCAGTCTTTTATAAGAAAACTAGAGGCCCGGTACACAAAACTGTGCATGGGTAGGGACCCTCCACCTGGCTGGCGATCAGAGCCAATTTCTGGGGTGACTGGTGGAGCGAATGGGGGGCGAGGGTCCCCACTGGCATTCACCTTTGTTGGCCTGGTGCCATCTGCTCACTAGCCCCCCGCCGCCACTGGTCACCTCCCTCTGCCAGAGTCGGGGCGGGAGGTAGGGCCTGGCACTCACATTGGCTGGCATAGGGCCTGCAGGCTGGGGCAACTCCTGCACTGAGCATCATGCCCCTAGTGGTCAGTGCACGTCATAGCGACTGTTAGTACTGCTGTTCCATCCATTTGCATATTAGGCTTTTATTGTATAAGATCACACCAAACACAGCAGATGTGCACGGAACCATATGCTTGCAGGGAAGACATTCTCACTGAGGTCCTGGTTTCCATCCTGGTGCTTTCCATGTAACTGTGTTTTATTTTATAGCCAGACCATACAAGGCACACATCTCTCAGAAGTGTCTGCATGTATACTGTTATATACCGTTAGTACGTGACTTACGTGATAACTATAAAGGGTTCAGGGAGAGACACAGCATAATTCTACAGACAGGGGGCAAGACCAGTAACTGCGTAAACACAGAACGTTGCTCTCCTATAACCAGGCACAAAATGCTTTAAAATGTTTTGTTTGTTTGTTCTTTAGAACTCTTCTTATAACAGGGGTTTTCTTAATATAGGGACTATGGATGGGCTTAATTATAAGAAACACTTTGCCTGTATGTTCATATTTAGGGTAAGAAGGCATGTAGCTGCCAATAGATTTCTCAATGGGCCCAGAGCAAAACAAAGAACCCTACCCTAATTACCTTGAAAAAACTTAATTTTTAGCCAGAATACTCTAGGTTGTAACCACTATGAACTAAAACCATTCTTTGTACTTAAGTATTTAGTATTTGTGGTAAATACTAAATCTCAGGCTACTTTCTTTACCAACTAAAAAAACGTACTAAGACAGTGATCGGCAAACTGTGGCTCATGAGCCACAAGCGGCTCTTTGGCCCCTTGAGTGTGGCTCTTCCACAAAATACCACGGCCTGGGCGAGTCTATTTTGAAGAATTGGCGTTGGAAGAAGTTTTAAGTTTAAAAAATTTGGCTCTCCTAAGAAATTTCCATCGTTGTCCTGTTTTGATATTTGGATCTGTGGACTAATGAAGTTGCTGACCTCTATACTAAGAGAATGAAAACACATTTTAAATATAAAAACTGAGCAAAGTTGGCATGAGAAATTCTTTACAAGCATAAATATGCATGTATGTATTTCAAGGCCAATTTCAAACGACCTCTATGCTGGCCAGTTTCCATGCTCAGCACCACCAGTGCCCTCTTTAAAGAGGTAAATCAGCTGTTTCCGTATTTTCCGGCGTATAAGACGACTGGGCGTATAAGATGACCCCCGACTTTTGAGAAGATCTCCCTGTTTTAAAAGGTCGTCTTATACGCCGGAAAATACGGGTAGATGCTTGAATGTGGTTCAAGCCAAAGGTTTCCTGATCATCATAGTTCCGGTCCTGATTAACCCATGTGCTTTTTTGTTAAACGTAACTCTTACACCTCCTTTAATATTATCTGAACATTTGAAGAAATTCTTGCTTTAAAGCCAAATCAAAACTATGATAATTCTATGATCATTCTAGAAACTTCAAATTCTGCTCTTGAAATTGTTTACTCTGCACATCAATCACGTGGTGTCGACACTGAGCTGTCAGCCTGCTGGCCACCAGCTTCTCCTTCCAGCGCACCCATCGTGTGTGTTTGTTTTGAAGTGACGTGTCCCCGTACCATTGGTGGGGTAAGGGCGCTAAGATATGCAGGTCCTCTCCCTTCGGGATCCATGGAATCTACCAGAGAATTCTACCACGCGCTGTAACCTGATCAGCGGAGACGGGGCCTGGCCAGTGGTGTAAAACTGCATTTCACCTTCAGAGCAGACCTTTCTCCCAGCATCTGCAGTTAAAAATAGTTTCGGCCGCGTCGGCCTGGGTTATTTTTGTCAGGAAAATAAGGACTGCAAACAGCATCGCCAGGTTGACCACAAGAGGACAAAAACCCTCGTAGACTTCCAAAAAGCCTCGGCATCGTTTCAGAAACTGGAGGGAGAGGAGGGGCAGCAGAGGTGAGGTGCAGGGCGGGTTGGCTGAGGCGTTTAGTGTGAACACAAGTAACAAGAAGGAGCAGAGGTGTCTGGCCCGCTGAGCCAGAATCACACAGAACAGCTCCAGGCGTTATTTCAGGCGTCAGAGGCATACAGTCTGCAAACAGAAAGGCAGTGGAAGCTTTAGGTTGAGGGCGAGAGTTGGGAATGGGACTCGAGCAAGATCTGAAAGAATGTCTGAGGTGTGCGTGGCCGGGGCAAGGGTGCGGGGGTCAGACAGTTCACAGAGGTGTGGGCAGGAGTGAGCAGGAGAACAGGGAGAAACTAGTTTGGCTGAAATGGTGGCTGTGTTTCAGAGATAAGCAACAGATCGCAGGGGGCCTAAGCAGTTGAGTTAAATAATAGGAATATAATGTAATATAATATAATATAATATAATAATAGTTAAATAATAGGAATCAAACTTAGAATACACACAGCTAGGTAGAGATGAGCCAGGACAGGCAGCTAGGGCTTGAAGGGAGACGGTGAGACATAACCACCGGAAAACAGACAACAGAGGAGGCAGGCCCCTATGTGAGGAAGAAAGATCCAGAACTGGACAAGGGTCCTCCCCTCAAGTGGCTCCCAATTAGCGCAGAAAACCACCCCTGTGGGGGGCGTGCAGGAGGCGGCCTAGCAGTGATCCTCTCTCATCACTGATGTTTCTCTCTCTCCCTTCCTCCCTGAAATCAGTGGTGTAAAACTGTAATAAAAATATATTAAAAGGAGGGGGGAGGGGAGAGAAAGAAAAGGAGAGAAAAGCGTTCTCAGAGGGAGCACGAGTGCTGAGATTTCTGCAGGCAGCCCCGTGGCAGAGCTGCGAGCACGCGGTGCCAAGAAGCCACGTGCCTCTGGAGGAGAAGGATGGTGGTAAGGTCACACCAGCCGCAGCAGCGGGCACAGCAGCGGGCACAGCAGCGGGGAGGAATGCGGGAGAGGGGAGCCAGGGCTTTCTGGTCCGCTCTGGCTGAGAGTAAGATCGACGAGCCGCTATAAATGGAAGCGAAGAAGGGGGGCGAGAGCAGAGGAGTCAGGACAAGATAAAGGAGTAACTATTTCCTCTCCCCTTCCCCACATCCAGCCCGTCAGCAAAGCTCAGACTCCGCTTCAAAACCCTCCAGGATCCAATGAATTGTCTACAGGTACCGCTCAGAGCACCAGCCCTTCACTTGTTTATTTCTGTC
>PVJN01056991.1:0-12657 GCA_004026805.1 Lasiurus borealis
TACAAATATGACAAGTTCCCAACATCATTATACCTTTAAGTAGGAGCAAATTTACCCAAAGCCTACCATAGAAAACAAGGAAAACAAATCCAAAACTCACAGTATCTTAAAGAACTCAAAAATTCAAGAGAAGGGAGAATATTTAAAGAAGAGAAAGGTGGGATGAGCTGAAAGAATTAAAGAACAGACTTTCTGATAGATAATGTGAAACTTTAGAAGGCATTGTGGACTAGGAAAAGTTAGAAAAGTAATCAAAACAGAGCAGGAAAATAGCCTGGAAGAAATGGGGGAAAATAAGCTAAAATTATTAAAAGAATAAATTTTATTACAAGTAATTTTATTAGATAAGCATTTTTCCCTCTGGAAGGCAGTGGATGCTATGCCTGGAATATGCCCCTTTCCATGTCAACCCCCTTTGAATCTACATCCTTCCAGGAGTAACTTAGATTAAAAAACAAATAAAACAAAAATCTGCAGCAGACACCCTCAACCATATACTGTGCCAACACCTGGCAAATAATCCTCCATAACTGAATCCTACATAACTTCCACTTGAAACCCTTATTCAGACCCAAACATCAAGCATCTTTAAATGCCTAAAAATCTTTCTCTATTACGCACACATTTATTTTTGTTTAAAAAAAAAAAATAGGAAGAGGTGACAGCACCTCCCTTCAGAAGATAACAGCTAGAATAAAGAATCAATTGTTTTTTGTAACACCTACCCAGAGCAAATTCTTTAAGTTTTCACATTAAAAAAAATTGCCTATAATATTTTTCAAATGTCCTAGTGATTGAGATAAATTTGGCTAAGCCAATTGAGAGAAAAATAGTTAACTAAGAAGCTTTACTCAAAACCTCAAAAGGTATGTAAACATTATGACTATAATGGCACATAATGGTTTCAACTGAAAATTATCTAAGATTAACATGCATGCCAGGTGCCTGATAAAAGTATCTGGCTGGGGATGTTTTTCTAATCTAAACTGGGCCTAAGAAACACTGAAAATAGCAGTGTATTATTCATGTCAATAGGTGATCACTAGATTATCCTCCTGTAAATAAACATACATTCTTGCCCAAGACCTGAAAACTACGATAAAATCCAACTTTCCAATTCTTGACAATATTTTTAATTAACAAGAGTGACCTTTCCCAGTATATTAAGCGAGAGTTTCATGTTTGAGTTTTCTGAATCTTCTGTCATATAGACAGAAATGGAAACCAATTACTTTTACCAATCTTGTCCATACTTACTGGCATAGAAACTGAACAGCGCTTTATCCTATGTGTCAAACTCTAAGAAACAGCTTGCTGTCTGTCAGCTTCAGAAACCATTTTTTATAAGCATGGCACACTGCCTCAAGCCAGCTAAACACTAAATCATGTCGGGCTGCCCACACTGCAAATTATTTGAAATGTTCTCCATGTTCTGTGGTTGCAAAAGTACCTATTTCGTGGATTATCCCGTTCAAATTAGGGACACATCTGACCTTAAACAGAAAATTCGCAGGAAACTTGAAACTATAATTGACCAACATCCCATCAGTTCTGCAAGTCTGTGATCTCAGGCTCATAGTAAAGCATTTCACATGGTATTTTTTGAGAGCCCAAGAGACACAACATAAACGCTGGGAAACATGTTACTGTTACAAGTAATCAACTAAGAAATCACCCTAAATGTATCCAGGTCATAACTTCAAAAAAAATTGCTATATGTATCAAGTAGCTGGCATTTGTAGCAGATATACACACATTTCTGCTAAATACTTAGCAAATGAAAGCAAAAATCAATCTAAAAATTATTTCATTTCATTTCTAATTTTCATACATATGCTGAAATATAGCAGCTTCAGCTGTGGGATGTGGTAAGAAATATCTCAAAGCTTGAATTGTAGTGATTGGAGCCTATATTGCAGGTTTGTTTGTTTTTCTCATCCACTGAACAAATTTATTGTAGAAATTGTAAATATATTACAGGATTATGCAATTAATGTTTTTTTATTAGAGTTAAGCCTCTTTCAGGACAGAGAAAAAAAAACATCTGACATTGAAGATCTTTATATGTTCAGTCTTCAATAGAGTGCCAGGTACATAGTAAGTACTCAAAAAATGTTCTAGCTGTCTATAGCTACATAATAAACCTCTCCGAAATCAGTGGAATACAAGAAGTTATTTATTACTATTAACAACTCATAATTTTGAGGGTTGAATAGTCACTAGATGGTTCCTACTCAGTAAGAGGTGGCTGAGTCATCTTACACACTTCAGAAGTTTCACACATTCAGATGTCTTGCAGTTGATGCTGCTTGTTAGTTCAGTCTCAGTGGGAATACCTACAGGTGTTCTCTCCGTGTGGGATGGGCTTTCTCAGAGCATGGTAATGGGTTTCAATAGCTAAATTCAGAAGAGAGAGCCAGGAAAAAGCTATTTCTTTTTTTCTAACCTTACCATGTTAATTACAAAGCATCCCTTCTACCACATTCTATTCCTTAGAAGTAAATCACTAAATTCAGCCCCTAGAAAAAAAAACAAGATAATTAGTCTTCACCTCTTTATGGGACAATAGCAAAGAAATTGTGGACATTTAAAATTACCACAATAAATATCTGATATACGAATTCTGTTATTCCTCCCTTATCTTCAATCTTCCAATCTCTACTTTCATTGCTCTATCACTTACAAACATGCTCAATTTTCCCACAACTTCAAATTTCTTACCTAACACCCTCCAGGCAAAAACTCTCTTGGCCCTGTATTTCCATGTAACATTAAATTCTCCTTCTATGCTCATCCAAACTTCTTAAAATTTTAATATAGGTATTATTTTTCTAAGCACTAATGGGTACCACTTTCAAATCAACTAATTAGGACATCATTTCTCAAATTTGAGTATCAAAATGTTTCTAAGGTTTGTATGTCTTTGAGGTCTATTCTCTAAGTCCAGACTAATAGGAAATGACCTGAAGGTCATTTTTGAAGTGTTGAAAGAAGAAAACTACATTGAAAAGCAAAATTTTACCTAGGGATTTCTCTACTAAAGATTAAGAAAAGCCTGATTCAATCATTCATTGATGAGATAATTCAATCCACTTCAATTAAGTATGTGATTAGCATTGTTGGCACATTGATCCTTGGTCCAAGCTTTGTGCAAGAACAAGAACATATTAGAAAACATAGTATTTTTAACTGGTATTGATGAAAATTCTGAAGAGATAACAAGCTCTATTTTTAAATTCTTATCTTTGACCTGCTGAGTGTGGCTCTTCCACAAAAATACCACAAAATACCACAAAATACCACAGCCTGGGCGAGCTTGTTTTGAATAAGTTTAAGTTTAAAAAATTTGGCTCTCAAAAGAAATTGCAATGATTGTACTGTTGATATTTGGCCCTGTTGACTAATGAGTTTGCCGACCACTGTTTTAGACCTGCTCTTATATATTCTTATTATTATACTAGAGCCCAGTGCATGAAATTTGTGCACAAGGGGGTATGTCCCTCAGCCCAGCCTGCACCCTCTACAATCTGGGTTCCCTCTCACAATCCAGGACTGCTGGCTCCCAAATGTTCGCCTGCCTGCCTTCCTGATTGCCCCTAACCACTTCTGCCTGCCAGCCTGATCACCCCCTAACCACTCCCCTGCCAGCCTGATTGATGCTTAACTACTCCCCTGCCAGCCTGTTTGTCCCTAACTGCCCTCCCCTGCAGGCCTGGTACCCCTCAACTGCCCTCCCCTGCAGGCCATCTTGTGTCTACATGGGGGCAGCCATTTTGTGTATTGGTATGATGGTCAATTTGCATATTACTCTTTTATTAGATAGGATAGAGGCCTGGTACATGAGTGGGGGCCAGCTGGTTTGCCCTGAAGGGTGTCCCGGATCAGGGTAGGGGTCTTTTTGGGATGTGGGGAGGCCTGGGTGATGAGCCTGTGGTGGTTTGCAGGCCATGCCCCCTGACAACCCAAGCAGAGAGCCTGGTATCTGGGATTTATTTATCTCCTATAATTGAAGCTTTGTAGACTTAAGCGGGGTGTGCAAAAAGCTTGGCTTCTTCTATCGCCAGGGGCAACTCAAGCCTCCTGCTCTCTTCAGCTCCATGGTTGCTGCCATTTTTGTTGGGATTTATTTATCTTCTATAATTGAAACTTTGTAGCCTTGAGCGGAGGCCTGGGCTGGCCAGGGTGTGCAGAAAGCTTGGCTTCCTCCATTGCCAGGGAAAACTCAAGCCTCCTGCTTGTTCCGTGGCTGCAGCCATCTTGGTTGGGTTAATTTGCATACTCAATCCTGACTGGCTGGTAGGCGTGGCTTGTGGGTGTAGCAGAGTGATGGTTAATTTGCATGTTAATATTTTATTAGATAGGACTAGTGGCCTGGTATATGAAATTCATGCATGGGGGAGGATATCCCTCAGCCCAGCCTGCATCCTCTTCAATCTGGGATCCCTCTCACAATCCAGGACTGCTGGCTCCCAAATGCTCGCCTGTCTGGCTTCCTGATCACCCCTAACCACTCTGCCTGCCAGCCTACTTGTCCCCAACTGACCCACCCACCAGCCTTCTCACCCCCAACTGCTCTCCCCTCCTGCTCTGATTGCCCCTAACTGCCTCTCCCTTGGCCCCGCCACCATGGCTTTGTCCGGAATAATGTCTGGAAGGTCTCCTGGTCTAATTAGCATATTACCCTTTTATTACAATAGACTAGAGGCCTAATTCAGGAAATTCACACAAGGGGCTTGCAACTGCAGTGGCTACGTTGGCCCTCACAGCCTCGGCCCTTGCAGCCCTGGCTTCGACCAGAAGGTTGTTCGGCTGTCTGGTCTAATTAGCATATTACACTTTTATTATTACAGATGTTGTTATATATTTTATATATAGTATAGTATATATTATAGGTGTTATATATTTTATACATATTATCCATAATAAATATATTGTTTCTCTATTATATATATTAGACAGATATAGATAGATAGGGATTTGAGGATACATACTGTGAAATATATATATTTAGTTTCAAAAAGAATCATTTGCAAAGCAATCATCTCAAATCAAATAAACCACATATAAAATCTCAAGGCACTCATATCAACCAATAAATTCTGGGAACTAAATCACATCTATCTTAGAAACCCAAATTCTTAATAAATACAATACTTACTTGCCTGGAGTACAACAAACTTAAAGTAAAATGATAACTGCAGCTGGAGTTTTAAGTATTTGATTTTTCTGGAGCAAATTTTTTTTAATAAGAATGTTCAATTTGCTGAAATTTTTCAGAAAATGCTTGAGATTGTGAGTTATTTTCATAAAGTTTCGGTTCTGGTATATTTGACAGCAGAGTGTCAAACTGTACTCCAAAATGAAAATCTATATCCCAAATAAAATGCTAATCATATTAATGGTTATTCTGGAATAATTACCTTTCACAACTTCTCCATTGCAAACAAGATGTTACCCACAATATTCTCTGTTTATTTTGGTAGTATGCATTCACACACAAAATTATATGTAAAGCATGAAGACTCCTATCTTGATTAAGTACTTGATTAAACAGTTCGTGATACTCTTTTCTTTAAACAAGTCCCCACATTCTATTCTTACTTTTCAAAATAATCTGGATGACGTACTCAGTTGTCACTAAAATTTGGGGTATACAACAGACACTACACGAAACGCAGGGACTTTTCATCAGAACCTTTGATTTGTACCCGACATCATACATGCACACTATAAGTGAAGAAGACAGACCAGGAATAGACATTTGTGAGGAAACGGGCTCCAGTCACTCGTAGGACACATAAATTAAAAAAAAAAAAATTGCATAATAAATGCACTTAACATATTAGGTTCCACCAACTAATTACATATATGATACACCTCACATCCAAGAATAGAACTGTCAGAAGAAATGTCAGATTATACAAGAGACATCAGGTTTTAGGTGATACTTAGAAATAGCACTCCTAAAATTAGTCGGAACCTTTTCATCTAAGACAATGAGAAATCAACAAGTAAAGAGAAAATCTCTTAAAAAAAGATATGGTTAAAAAACTCCTCTTACCTCACAGGTTAAAACACACACACACACACACACACACACACACACACACACTGCATCTCTTCTACAGGGCTGGCTGCCTGTCTTTCTAAGTGTAGAGACCACGTCTAACTACTCAATCAGGGACTAAGCGGTCACTTTGAAAATGTGGGTCCAGCGGTTGGGGGGTAAATTCCCTAAAGATATATTGTTGGGTGTTTTCTTTCTTTCTTTTTAAGCACCCTGAGCTTACGGGATAGTTTTCCTTTAATATATATATTCATATATATATATATATATATATATATATATATATATGAATATATATATTCTTACATATACATATATTCTTACGTATATATATATATGTGTGTGTATATATATATATATATATATATATACACACATATACATATATACATACATACATACATACATACATACATTCCAAAAGCAAAAAGGGGCGGAGGGAGGACGAGAGAAAATCAGGGCGACGCAGAAACCCCGACCAAGCCAGAGAAGACACCCGGCGCCCCAGCCCACCCACATGCCGGCGGCAGCCCCGGAATTGCGGGAGCCGCAAGGAGCCTCCCCACCCGGCCAGCGAGGAGGGCGCTTTCACCCCCGGAGAGCGAGGAGAGCGAGGCGACCACAGCGCAAAAGTTCACCCGGGCTCCATCCCTCCTCCCCTCCCGGCGCTTCGCCTCCGGGGAGCGAGCCCGGCGGGGGCCCTGGGGCTCCGGAGCCTCCCTGCACCCCCTTCCTTCCCCCCCCCGTCCTCCTTTCCTGGAAGGCCCGGCTGCTCGGGCGGCCGGGGACCGGGCCGGGGGCGCCGGGGAAACCGAGTCCGCGCTGGGCCCCGCCGGGCGGCGCGGGCAGCCGCAACCCAGCGCCACCGCCAACCTCGCCCCGCAAACCCCCGGCTCCTCCCTCCCTCCTTCCTCCCGCACAACTTCGGTGCCAGCAGCTCCCGCACCGCCGCACGCTCCCTCGCTCCGACGCGGCGGACCCAGGGCTCCCGCCCGCGCCGCTCCCGTCCCGGGTCCGAGGACCCGAGCCTCACCTCGTACAAAGGGCTGCGCGCGGGCGCCCACAGCGCGCGGGGAGCGCGGCCCCCTCCCGCGCCTCCCGGAACTTTCCTGACATAGCACTTCTCTCCCCGCCGCGGAGAGCCGCGCGCCCGGCGGGGGTGGGGAAGGAGGAAGAGGAGGAGGAGGAGGAAGAGGAGGAGGAGGAGGAAGAGGAGGAGGAGGAGGAGGAAGGAGGAGGTAGTGGCTGGCAGGCGGCGGCGGCGGCCGGGGCTGGAGCAGAAAGTGGGGAGCGTCGGCTGGGAGCCGCCGCCGCCTCGCGATCTGCCGGGGTTCCCGCCCCCGGGGTAACCAGAGCTCGCTCTTAAAGGCGCCCGCGCGCTTTAGCCCGGAGGGGAGGGGGTGGAGAGGAAAGGGCGGGGTGGGGGGGGGATGGGGGAGGCAAGTTCAGAGCGTGGGGAGCAGACGCAGCAATTGCGGAGGCCAGCCTCGGGGGGCCTCCCTGCGTTTGCCCTTCCCCGGCCGCTTCTGCAGCTCCCCGCCAGGGCTAGTGGCCCCTGTGCATGGACCAAGGTAGGGTAAGGGCTCCTCGGACCCGGCACACGGCCACCCTTGCGCATGGCTTGAGCTCCCCACCAAAGGTCCTTGAAACCTCGCCCGTTCTCCTTACTGTCCTCTTCTCGTTAGGGTTTCTTCGTCTACATCCCTCCCCCGACCCTCCACTCCCCTCCCACACACACCTGCACCTACCTGGCCCGCGCCCCCAAAGCCAGTAGAACTGCATTTCCTTTCTTGTTTCCTGCTTATTGGTCCTCTATTTCCAGGACAGTGGTGGGGGTCCCTTCCCTCCTTCCCCCGTCCCCACAGGAGCGCAGGAGACGGAATGACTAAAGACCAGCTGCAGTCCCTACATTGGCCCCTGAAGGTGTGTCACTGGTGTGTGTGGCATGGGAGCCTTTCCAAATGCCTGCTTTACCTTGCGCCCTGTTCTCTTCCAGTGGCCAGTGGCCAGGTGGCCTCCATCTGGATTTCTTGAACTACTGACTGACATCAACAAAGTATGGAAGCGGAGATCTTTGAACTGAACTCAGGAAGACCCTCCAGAAACCATACCATCTGAAGATGTAAAGGACACAGGGAAATGCTGCTTTCGAGTGAGGAGTGATATTGTTTTTCCAGCTATCATCAACATGTGTGATGGCTGCTGAGGCTACAGTGGGATGTGCCCGCTGTGGGGATGCCAGGAGACACAGCATGAACAATGAGCCTGGGCCCAGGAATAGACCACAATCCAGTGGGTGTTGCAGCAGAGAGCATGATTGTCTACCTCATGGCTCGCACTCTTGCTTCTCAGTACTGTAGGGCCTCAGCGTAGTGTTGTGCCATTTGTATCCTGTAGTGTCCTCTGGGGAAGAGGAGGTAGGCAGATAATTGAGTTGGAGATCCAGCCTGGGCTCAAAGGCATGGGGGCGAGGCTCGGAGAGAGGGTTATTTTCTAATTTGCTCAGACACTTGCATCAGTACCCTGAAATTGGATGTCAGATCTTCCTCTCCTGCCACCTACACTTGTGAATAAACACATGTGGACTTGTGGAGGGAGAGGGCAAGGAGATAGCATGCAAAAGGTTGTAGTGATTTCTGTAATAAGATGGAGAGATAATAAGCCTTGGGCTCTAAAAAAAACAGGAGGTGTGGTCCTGCCTGGACCAAATGTTAAGAAGAGGGAGAAGGTTAGCAGTGAGCAAGACTGAAGATACACTGGTTCTCTGATAATCTTTATATTCAGGATAGTTGGATATTATAGGCAACCACTTCAAACTGACAAGAAAGCCTACAGTGCAGGAGATTGGAATATACTGGCTCATCCTAATATATAAAACCCAGGGTCCGTAACAACCAAAATGACCAAAGACTCAACCAACCAGAAGTCAGTGCCATAGCAACCCAGCACTGACTGCCCACTGCTGCGGGCGCCGGAACCCAACACTGACTGCTGAGGGGGCTGTGGATCAGGCCCGAAGAGAGGCCTGGAGAGAGAAGCAGGGTCTGATCCATAGCCTCCGTGGCAGCTGTTGATCAACCCTTGCCTCTCTCTTTCTCTCAGGGCCTGGCCAGCAGCTGCACCTCTCTTTCTCTCAGGCCTCTGCAGGGCTACTGATCAGCCACGCCTCTTTTATCAGACCTGTTGATAGGCCCAGAGACACTGACTGGCATAGAAACCAACCAATCAGAACTAAATCTGGGTGAAGTGTGAGGAGCCAATGGCTGCCTATCAGGCAGAGCTTTTGACACTGACTGGCCAATGAGAATCTAATCTGGGTGAACTATGAAGGAGATGTAAGGTGGGGGCTGAGGAGGGGTTTTAAGGACACAGCTGTTTGGTATAAGGTGTAAGAAAGTGGTTCAATTTTTTAATGACTGGTTTGGCAGTATTGTGTATATGGTTGGCTACCAGTCCAGATATAGTGATTATGTATTTTTGTCTGCTAAGAGCATCTCCTCCTGATGAAAAAGGCTTCCCCCCCAATTAAGCAATCCTATCCTATATAATCTATCTATACTACTAAAAGGGTAATATGCTAATTAGACCGGGTTGGTTAGCCATCTCCTGGATGTCCGACTTACTTCCAGACAAAACCATGATGGTGAGGGCCAAGGCAGAGGCCATTAGGGGAGATTAGGCTGGCAGGGGAGGGAAGTTGGGGGTGAGAACAGGCTGGCAAAGGAGGGCAGTTATGTGTGATTAGACAGGCAGAGGCAGCTGGAGGTGAGATCAGGACGGCAGGGGAGAGCAGTTGGAGGCAAAATGTGGCCAACAGGGGAGGGCGGTTAGGGGCAAAGAGATTAGGGGTGATCAGGTAGGCAGGCAGAGGCAATTAGGGGTGATCAAGCAGGCAGGCAGGTGAGCAGTTAGAAGCCAGAGGTCCCAGATTGCGATAAGTATTGGACATCTACCAAGGGAACCTCGATTGGAGAGGGTGCAGGATGGGCTAAGGGGAACCCCCCCACACCCCCCGCGCACGAATTTCATGTACCAGGCCCCACTAGTCTATATATATAAAAGCCTAAGCAACCAGATGACCAAATGACTGGTCAACCAGTTGCAATGACATACACTGACCACCAGGGGACAGACACTCAATACACAGGATTGAGCTCCCTCCTGCCTGGATGAAATCGGGCCTGCGGGAATCAGGACTATGGGGTTCGAGCTCTCTCCTGTCTAGATCAAGCCTACAGAGATTGGGCTGAAACTGGCTGTCTGACATCCCCCGAGTGGTCCCAGATTGCAAGAGGGCACAGGCCAGGCTGAGGGACCCCACCAGTGCACAAGTCTGTGCACCTGGCCTTTGGTCTATATATATAAAATCCTAGCCACTGGAATGGTGGAACAGAATGACCAGAATGACAGGTAGCTAGGACATGCACTGTGGCAGCCAACCAGCCTAATCTGGCCGGATCACCCCCACCCCCACCAGCCTGCCCCTGATGGGCCCCTAACACTCCAAATGGGGACAGATCCAGCCAGCCAACCAATCATGGCCCGACCCACTTGCCAGCCCGGCCCACTGGGCCCCCATCAGGGCAGGCCAGCCAGATCCCACCCATGCACGAATTCATGCACTAGGCCTATAGTTTGCTTATAAATTCCGGGAGCTGAGGAAGGGGAATTTTTTTTTTTTTAATGTTTTCTTTCCTATATAGGATTCAGTTTCTCTCCATATCTGGCTGTGCTTTTCATTGCACTGGTTTTATTTTCTCTAATCTGTACCTAGACCTACAGACCCAGGCTCACCTCCTCCTACAACTTCCTTAGCAATTGATTCCAAGAAATAGGTCTCATTGGACTCACTTGCATTCTGTGCCCATCTATAACCATGGTTATAACCATTATCACCATGGACTGGAACACACACAGCTAGTTTGGGTTCATTTACTTATGTCTGAAAAATGTCAGAAGACACATCTTTAGTGCCTACTCTCCCCTCAGTGCATACCCAAACCACATGGACTGAGTGAGAGAGAGAAGGTTCTCGGAGGGAAAATCAGTGTTGTTAACAAAAAGGAAATGAATGTTGAGGAGGTAAAGACCATAGATGACCTATGCCCACAGCCCCTCACTCCCCAAACACACACATGCATACCACCACCAAAGGGACTGACTAGCTCCCTGGTTCCGCTGTGGGTAGCTTCAGAATAAGAAGAATGATGATGATCATGGGATTTCAAGTAATTGAACCAGCCAACACATCCTTTGGTTTCAGAAGGCACTGGAAAGGTCCTCAGTAATGTTTAACAAACCACTTGTAAACAAACAGTATCTAAAATGTAATTGTATTCAGTAATATTTTTTCCTAAATCATGATACATCTGCCTTCACATGGCCCCAACCTCATATCATTGTTAAGCCTTATGTTATTATATAATCTATTCGACTTAATTAGAGTCCATGGAAATTTCTTGTTGCATAAATATTCATTCAACTTGAGTTCAAATGCAGCCTATGAATAATCACATTTCATATCCAAGTGACATAGGGCCCAGCTTCATTTTCAAACTCCAATAAGTTGTTCTTAATCTTTTTCAGAGATAGCACCAAGTTTATATTTTGTGTATTAAAAATGCCAAACCATATGAGCCTTTTTCTTCCCACACAAGAATTTTTCTGACAGTTGTTCATAGAAACGTTTTATATGTTGTTTTTATTCTATCTTTAATGGAAGAATTTCTTAGATATTATAGAAAAATAAACTTAGAAACCTGGAAGATGCCCAACTGCCATAGCTCGGTTGAGCATTGACCTCTGAACCAAGAGGTCACAGTTCAATTCTCAGTCAGAGCACATGCCTGGGTTGTGGGCTTGAACCTTAGTAGGGGCATACAGAAGGCAGCCAATCAATGATTCTCTCATCAGCGATCTTTCTCTCTCTCTCCTTCTCCCTTCCTCTTTTAAATCAATAAAAATATATGTAAAAAACAAACAAACATGGAAGAGACTTTAGAATTAATCTGGAATAGTCCCTTTCGTTTTAGGGATGAAGAAAGGAAGCTCAGTAGAGGGAGATGGAAAGGGTAAAGCAAGTTAAGTATGTAATGATAGAAGGAGACTAGACTTTTAGTGGTGAGCACACAATGGAATATGAAGATGCTGTATTATAAGGTTGTACACCTGAAACTTACATAATGTTATTAACCAATGTTATCTCAATAAATTTAAATGAAATTAAAAAATAGTGAAAGCTCAAGAGATTAACTTGTCCAGGGTCACAAAGCTGTTTTTAGCATGTGTGATGTGCTAGACATTTTGAAAAGTGAAGAAGCAAAAGAATACAACTTGTCACTGTTCTCAAAGAGGTTAAGTTTAATCAAGGACACATAACTGTATAAGATATAAGACAATTACAGAGTATCACAACATGTGATTTAGTATTTTAAAAAGTGTGACGAGCTCTCTGTGTTAACTGTACGCATTGAAATAAGAGACACTATGGACTGAGGTAGCTGGGAAATGCATTTTAGCCAACTTGATGACCTTTGGAAAATGAGGGGGGAAAAGAGGGTGGGGCTTTCCAGATGAGAAAACAAACAAAA
>PVJN01056992.1:0-12594 GCA_004026805.1 Lasiurus borealis
TGGGGGAGAGAAGGTGAGCAAGGGTGATGGAGAGCCAGGCTGCGGGGAGAGGAGAGAGAGAGAGAGAGAGAGATGCATGCATGCATGCATGCAGCTGCTGCAGATTTTCACTCTCATCCAGAGAGAGAGAGAGAGAGAGAGATGCATGCATGCAGCTGCTGCAGACTTTCACTCTCATCCAGGGGTGCTCTCTGAGGGCTGGAGCTTGGGGAGACAGCAAAGCGCTCGCCGCCCTAAACTTCCCACAAAAGACACGCACGTTTCTTCCCAGTACGTTGTTTAACCCAGAAACGAGGACTTTTCAGCTTTACATGCAGAAAGTTTCACTTTTAAAGTGTAAGGCTGAGTTCAGGCCGGCCTTCTGTCCAGGCTGCGCGTGCAGAACGGGTGTGGAGACTCCGGCGTCGCGGGTAGACGTGTGGCCCCTGGGAATGCGGGTCAGGAACAGGGAGCAAAACCCGCGTGTCTGCACGGGGCTCCGAGCTCTCCCTTCTCAATCCTCACCTGAGGGTATTTCCCAATGATCCGAAGAGAGTGGGGAAGAGAGTGGGGGGGAGAGAGAAATACTGAGACCAGGGCCCCGCAGGGAGGAGCCCGCCCTCGAGGTGCATGCCCTGGACCCGAATCGAACCTGGGACTGTTGAGTCCACAGGCCGACGCTCTGTCCACTGAGCCGCCCCAGCCTGGGCCATGCTTTCCTTTTCTGTGTGGCAGAGAGAGGGCGGGAGAGAGCCTCAGAGTGCAGTGGACACTCTGTGGCTGCTGACTGGGGTACAGTGTGTGAGGGTTTGAACCGCTTGCTTTGAAGTGTCCTGTGCGGCTTGTTTTTCACGAGAGGCCTGGTGTAGTCCCTGGGTCTGGCCTGCACCCTCTAACCAATCCGGGGCCCTCTCGGGTTGTTGGAAAGCTGGTTTCAGCCCGATCCCCACAGGCCGGAGCCCAATAGGAGGGAGCTCAAGCCTGGGTATTGAGCATCTGTCCCCTGGTCGTCACTGCACGTCACAGTGACCAGTTGTTCGGTCGCTCGGTCGGCAGGCTTTTAGATAGATAGATAGATAGATAGATAGAGATTATCGCTGTTTTCTAAGCCGCCGTAGTATACATTACAGTGGTGCCTCGAGATACGAGTTTAATTCGTTCCGTCACCTTGAGGCGTGGGAAACTGTGAGACGCTCGAGTGGCGGTAAACAGGTGGGTCGTGTGCCGCCGGCCGATCCTCGCGATGGCTCCTATCTCAACTGTTGCTCGTATTTCAAAGCAAAAATCGCTCGCTTGATGGCTCGTATCTCAAAAATCTCGTATGTTAGGGCACTCGTATCTCGAGGTGCCACTGTACTTAAGTCTGAGCCCCTGGCTCTGGCCTCCTGAAAGCCTAAAACGTTGGCTTTTGCGGTTTACGTTTTATCCAGACTGGTATGCAACGGTGATAAGGGCAGGTGGCGAGTTACAGGAAGACTTTCCCGCTGCTCCCTGCAGAGAGACCACCACCCTGAAAGGTGTTTATGGGGGTGGGGGGTGGGGGTGAGTGTCTGGTGGGGGGTAAGGCTGTGAGGGGGCAGGTGTCCAAGGCGGATCTGCGTGTCGTAGCTCAGAGCTGTCTGCCCTCTTGCGGTTGGTTCTCGGTTGCAGTGCACGTAGGAAGTTCGGTGCACAGCGGAGCGACCGGACACGTGCATACCTGAGGCTGTGACACGCCCCCCCGGAAGCCCCGCCCCCTCTGACACCGACCCTCGTGGTGACTGCCATCCTGTCTCCGTGTCCCCGTGCCGTCCTTGTCTGCGTGTCTTTGGAAACGGGACCGGACGACAATGAGGAAGGAAGTGCCCTGTCTGTTCTCAGTCACGGGCGCTGCTGGGCACGCGTCCCCGGTGTTCCGGGCGCGGCTCGGTGGGTGCGGCTCTGGTCGGGTGCCTGTCCTCGTGCGTTTCCCTCAGGGACTGTGTGCCTGCTGGTCACGGGGCAGGACCCGGCTCGCTGGCTCCCCACCCAGGCTCCTCTCGTGCCGCCGTTCCGAGTGTCTGCCCAGGTCGGTCAGGTTTCGTGCCGGCCCGGCGACCTGGTGTTCCCGAGGCCACCCTTCCTTCAGGGGAGGAGGACAGCGGCCGCGGCGTCCCCTCGGCTTTCCCGCCGTCCGTCCGGCTCGCTTCCGTGGGGGCCGCTGCTGGGGTGTCTCTGTGGCTTCCCTGGGGGGTGGGGGGCGGTCCGGGGGGCGGGAACGGCAGGCATCGTGGGGTGTGGCTGGCGTGAAAGGAAGAGCCCGAGGGAGCAGGTGCGGGGGGAGGACCGGCAGACACTGGCCTGCTTTGTGCCCGGAGCCCGCCCTGCCCTCCCTGTTCCTCTCCCGGTGATAGAGTCTGCGGAGGAGACAGAGCGTCCTGTGGTCGCGGCTCTGACGGTCCGGGTCAGCCCGGTGGTCCGGCGTGGCGCGGCTGGCTGAGAGTCCACCCGTGCACCCGGAGGTCGCTGGTTCTGTTCCCGGTCAGGGCACCTGACCTGATCCCCAGGGGGGAGCATGCTTCTCTCTCACGTTTCTGTCTCACCCTCTCCCTGAAGTCAGAGGTAAAACATTAAAAACTGAAGTTGCCCTCCCCTGTTGCACATGAAGGACCTAGATCCCGTTACGCACGAGGGACTCGCCGTTCCCCGGTTGAATGGCTGCTGCCGAACTCCGAGGAGACTTCCGGGAGGCGGGTGGGGGTGCGGGTGGGGGTGTGGGTGGGGTCTGGGAACACCCGCAGCGCAGGAGCGGGGAGAGCAGGGGTCACGCCCTTTCTGGGGCCGTGTTGTGACGGTCCACCCCCTCTCAGGAGACCGGTGAAAGGTCCAGGACCTTCCTGCTCCTTGTGAGACCGCAGGAGCACTCTGTCTGGAGGGACGGGGACATTTCTGTGAGAGCAGTGGTTCTCCACCTTCCTGAGGCCGCGACCCTTGCACACAGCTCCTCATGGGGTGGTGACCCCCAGCCATGACATGTTGCTACTGTGATGCATCGTGATGCAAATATCTGCATTTTCCGAGGGTCTTAGGCGACCCCTGTGAAAGGGTCGTGGGGGTCGAACGACCCACAGGTTGAGAACCGCTGTGTTAGAGGGAGCGTCCCTCCTTCCCGCCCCGCGACCGGGAAGACAGGAGGTTCGGCGGCGGCAGTGGCGGCGCTGTCTGCTGGGAATCGGCTCCTGCGCAGAAGCAGGCTGTCCCCACGGCCACTCTGGCTTCACCGGATGTCCGAGCTGCGAGCCTCGGACGTCTTCCCTGCGGGAGAGAAACGTGTGTGCACTGTGGAGGCGCTCGTGTCGCCGGAGGGGTTTCAGCACGTCATCGCCGCAGCCATCCCCATCATAACCGTGCTGCGGGCTGGGGATGCTGAACCCATCATGCACTGGGTCCCGGAGGTGGGGGCAGCTGGGGGCCCAAGGACATACTCGCCCTTTAAAAAATATATTTTATTGATTTTTCACAGAGAGGAAGGGAGAGGGATAGAAAGTCAGAAACATCGATGAGAGAGAGAGGCATCGATCAGCCGCCTCCTGCATGCCCCACAGTGGAGATGTGCCCGCAATCAGGATGCATGCCCTTGACCGGAATGGAACCTGGGACCTTTCAGTCCGCAGGCCGACGCTCTATCCACTGAGCCATACCGGTCTCGGCCATGCTCGCCCTTTGTAAGCTCATGCTGCCGAGCTCCTCGTCTCGGTCTCAGAGCTCAGCGCTCCAGTCTACACTCACCTCCATCCGACACACGCTCACACCTGCACAGCGGCCGCAGTGTGTGCTGGGAGGGCGGGGGGTGCACACACAGACGGGAGCAGTGGGGAGAGTGGGAGCACCGTCCCAGGGTGGGAGTGAGTGAGCTTCACTGGAAGGCGGTGGGAGGGTGGGGAAGGGGGAAGGAGAACAGGGGAGGTAGTGGGTGGATCCCCACCCATTCCTGGCATCGATAGCCTGTGTAATAAAGAGGTAACATGCATATTGACCCTCATACCCTTGCACAAGATGGCCGCCCCCATGTGGAGGGTAGTTAGGGGCGACCAGGCCAGCAGGGGAGGGCAGTTAGGGACAACCAGGCCGGCAGGGGAGTGGTTAGGGACAACCAGGCAGAAAGGGGAGTGGTTAGGAGCCAGCAGGCCTGGGTTGTGAGAGGGATGTCCGGCCACAGGGATCAGGCCTAAACTGGCAGTCAGACATGCTCCAAGGGGTCCCAGATTGGAGAGGGTGCAGGCTGGGCTGAGGGACACTCCCCTCCCATTTCCTCCCCCAGTGCACGAATTTTGTGTACCAGGCCTCTCGTTATTAATGATGTCGTGTCTTGTCCGTGTCTGCTGAAACAAGAAGCGTGTCCTGGTTCTCATGAATGTTCGTTGAGGAGAAACGGTGTGAAAGGTTACAGAATTGGTACCTGGTTGGTGCTGTAAATTGTGGTACAGCAGTACCTTGAGATACGAGTTTAATTCATTCCGTCACTTTCAGGCGTGGGAAACTATGAGACGCTCGAGTCGCGGTAAACGGGTGGGTCATGTGCAGCTGGCCAATCCGCGAGATGACTCCTATCTCAACTGTTGCTCGTATTTCAAAGCAAAAATCTGGGTCTGAAGGTGGGGTGTGGACAGCAACCGTGGTTGGTGCCCCAGCCCTCGCCCCAGTCTGGCGCTGTCCCATCCCTTCCTTCTTGCTCAAGAATTGCAGAACCTCAGAGAGGGCACGGCGGTTCCTGCGTCCGACAGGAAGACAGTCCGTTATTACAGAGCGAGCCGAGCCGGGGAGCGGCCGCCGTGGGCGGGACACGGGTGAGGGGCAGGTCCGTCCTTCCTTCCTGCCCAGAGGGGTTGCTGGTCTATACGTGTGTGTTTATCTGTTTAATACATTTTTTAAAGAATATATTTTATTGATTAGTTACAGAGAGGAAGGGAAAGGGATAGAGAGTTAGAGGGATGAGAGAGACATCAATCAGCTGCCTCTTGCACACTCTCTACTGGGGATGTGCCTGCAACCAAGGTACATGCCCTTGACCTGAATCAAATCTGGGGCCCTTCAGTCTGCAGGCAAATGCTCCATCCACTGAGCCATACCGCTCAGGGCTAATACATGTTTTTATTGTTGACAGTATTGCAGATATCCCTCACTTCCCATTTACCCCCTCCTCCCACCCTGGGACCTTTCAGTCCGCAAGCCGATGCTCTATCCACTGAGCCAAACTGGTCTTGGCGATTTACATTTTTAAAAAAGTATTTTTCCCATTGATGTCAGAGAGGGAGAGGGAGAGGGAGAGAGCGGCAGAAACATCGATGTCTCTCTCTCATCCATGTTTCTGACTTTCTCTCCTTTCCTCTCTGTAAAAAAAATCAATAAAATATATTTAAAAAATAAAAATAAAATATAAACCTACCTCTGCCCACCCCTGCTGATGTGAAGATCTCTGTTTCTCTCTCTGGGGTGGCACCTCTGTCTACCCCTGCTGATGCCGCGGTCTCTCTACCCGTCCCTCTGGAGAGGTTCTGCCTGTTGGCCTCGAGGAGCAGGGTCTGTCTGTCCGGTGTCCACTGTCCCGGAGGAACGAGGTTCTCCGTGTCCACGGGAAGGCGGACACAGTTAGAAGCAGACAGTCAGCTGCTGCTTTGTCTTCTCAGCAGCTTCTCCGTGGAAAGTCGGAGAGTGAACAACAGCCGTTCCGTTACCGAGGGGAGTGTTTTTGTTTGTTTGCTTTTTAACGGCTTATTTTGCACAAGAGCCTCCGTCTTCCGAAGGGCACGGCCTTGTCCGGTCAGGCCCCGTGTCCGTGTTCCCCCGTGACCCGCGTGTTACTGACGTGACTCGGAGGCGGGCGAAGCCACCTTCCTTTCCGAAGGCGACCACGGCTCGCTCGCTCTCCCGTTTAGTTAGGGATGTGGTGGTGTGTTTGAAGCAGAGCGGGCGGCTCCTTACATCGGGCGGGACTGGTTTGATCTGGTTTCCGATTTGGCTCACAGGGGAAATGGGGGCCTGGCCGGGTGCTCTGGGGGTGTCGGGGGGCATGAAGGAGGACGTGGGTGGCTGGCTCAGAGTTCTTTGGAAGGGAGATGGATTTGCGGGTTGTAGGACTGTGGTCAAACCCGAAAGTCCGCTCCAAGAATAGTCCTGTTTCAGGTGTATAAAGTTTTGAACACGTTTTGCCGCTTTTTTTTTTTTTAAAGATATATGTTTATATTGACTTTTAGAGAGAGAGGAAAGGAGAGGGGTAGAGAGAGAGAAACATCGATGAGAGAGGAAGTCGTTGAAGGGCTGCCTCCTGAGAGCCCCCCTGCTGGGGGTGGAGCCTGCCACCCGGGAATTGAACTGTGACCTCCTGGTTCCTCATTCCTGGGTCCACGCTCCACCATGAGCCACGCCGGCCGGCATTTTTGCATTTTTAGAATGAGCGTTCATCACCGGGGTTTGGGCAGGTGTTTGCGGACGGTGGGCTGGCTCCCGGAGGCAGCCGCTCTCATGATCCCACTTTCTTCCCCTCCCCCCACCACCCCACCCCCCTCCCCGGCTCTGAAGGAGGGGGTGGGGCGGGGCCCACGCATCTCCACAGACCGACCCAGACCCTCCGTGCATCTCTAACGTTCCCCTTAGGGCAGTTCCACCCCCTGGAAGCCCCTCCCCCTCCCCCTGCCATCGGGAGGTGTCACGACCCCCGCCCAGCTAATGTCGTTAATTATTCCTGTTTTTTTGTTTTGTTTTTTTACAGAAATCACAGCCCCTTGATGAGCTTTGGAGCCAGCTTCGTCAGCTTCCTGGTACGTTGGCACGGGGAGAGGCACCGCGGGAGGCGGCGACATACGTGTTCCCTCGGCTCCTGCCCGTGTGGACTCACGTTGGGGAAGGGGGGCCTTTAGAGCCCGAAGCCGGAGAGAAGGTTTTTGCCTGTCAACCAACACCTGCGTGACATCTGCTTCTCTCCCCATTTCAGAAAGGAGTTTCTTACAGCCGGCAGAGCATTCTATGGGCCCAGCCTAAGTCCTTTTCAAGTGGAAATGCAGTTACTGAGATACCTTTCCAATGCAGTTGTTGAAATACGTCTTTCCAAACATTAAGACTGCATTGGGCCGAAAAGGGTGTGGCTCAGTGGGTAGAGCGTCGGCCTGCGGACTGAAAGGTCCCAGGTTCGATTCCGGTCCAGGGCATGGACCTTGGTGGCGGACACATCCCCAGTAGGGGGCGTGCAGGAGGCAGCTGATCGATGTTTTGCTCATGAGTGTTTCTAATTCTCTATTTCTCTCCTTTCCTCTCTGTAAAAAGTCAATAATAATATATATATATTTAAAAAAAAAAAAGACTGCATTGGAATAGGGGGAAAGAAAAATCAGACTTTGGAGAGGAAAGGTCTGCCCTAAAACGGCTGAATCCATGCAGGCCGGAGGCCGGTGGGGCCAGCAGAGCGGGGGAGGTCGGTGCTGGTGTGGGTCCGAGTGGGCTTGAACCTTCAGGCAGGGAGGGGGAGGCCTAAGAGCAAACCGGGCCATCGAGGCAATCGGTGCTCTTGTTTTTCAGAAACGTCCCGTAAGCTGCTTTCAGGCTTAATCTCCGTGAAAGCCATCGCAGGATGGTCACGGGGCAGAGCCTCAAAGCCCCGAGCGGAGACCAACAGGGAGGGACTAGGGGAAGCGTTAGATTGAGGTTCAGGAACCCAGCAGCTGGGGGTGCAGAGTGTGGGGTGCGGGGTGTGGGGTGCAGGCTTTGGAGCCTGGGGGTGCATGTGGGTGCATTTTTCTGGTGTTGCGTTCCCAGGGTCTTCTGTTTGGAGAAAACAGTTTCCTTCTCTCAGGAGCTCGGCTGTGGGGGGCGGGGGTCGAGGTGCTGCGGTTGGTTGGGAAGGGGGTGGGGTGGGGAGACTGGGGTGCGGGCGGGGGCGGTGAGGGGCAGTGTCTGGCTTGGCTGGATTGGAAACGGGTCGGTTGTCCTGAGGCGGCCTGCAGTGCCAGGGGGGCTGGTGCACTATCCACTGAGCCAAACCGGCCTTGGCTGATGGATTGATTTTTAAGATGTATTTTATTGACTTTTACAGAGAGGGAGAGGGATAGAGAGTTAGAAACATCCATCAGCTGCTTCCTGCACGCCCCCTACTGGGGTTGTGCCCGCAACAAAGGTTCATGCCCCTGACTGGAATCGAACCCGGAGTCCTTCAGTCTGCAGGCCGATGCTCTGTCCGCTGAGCCACACGGGTTTCGGTGTTGTGTCGCCATTTTTAAATGCGTAGGGTATGACGAGGATTCTGTCTGCGTTACTCGCCGCAGACAAGTCCCGTGTGTCTGGGGTGGAGTCCCGCTGTGATCGGTTGGCGTGACTTCTCCCGCGCCCGCGACTCACCGCGCTTTCCCGTCTCTCCCGGAAGAACGCCATGATGACGTTCGAGGAGGAGAAGATGCAGGTGGCGTGCGACGACCTGCGGACGACGGAGAAGCTGTGTGAGAGCGAGGAGGCGGGCGTGATCGAGACCATCAGGAATAAGATCAAGAAGAACGTGAGTGCGGCCGGAGCGAGGCCGGCTCCCGGACGCGGCGGGCTGGGCAGTCAGAGCGGGACCGGACGCGCTCGGTGCTCCTCACGGCGTTGGGTTGTCACACGATACCGTCCTCCTTCTGTCTTTTGTTTTTCCTTTTCCCCCCTTTATGGATTCAGGTATTAATAGACGTGTACTTATCTCTCATTGCTCCCCCCCACCCCCCAAACCCGCCCTCAGCCTCACCCCTGCTCTCTGCGTCCATGGGTTATGCTTGTCTGCATACAAGTCCTTAGGTTGATGTGTGTGTTTTTTTATGGGTTTGTCTGTGTGTGTGTGTTTTAGGGTATTTTTCCTATTTATTTTTAGAGAGCGTGGAAAGAAAGGGGAGAGAGAGACAGACAGACATCGATGTGAGGGAGACACACCTATTGGTTGCTTCCTGCACCCACCCCAACCTAGGGCCAGTGTGCATCGCAGGTATGTGCTCTTGACCGGGAATTGAACCCGAGACTCTGCAGTGGGCAGGCCAGCGCTCTAACCACCAAGCCACCACGGCAGGGTCTCCTCCCTCGGACCCGGTTTGTACTCACTCCGTTCCGAGAAGTCATTTTCTATAAGCCGCTTGCCCGAACCCCAGGCCGTGCTGGGGTGGCTTCTGCAGACCCCACAGGTCCTGCACTTGATGCCAGAGAGGAGGTCAGCGCTCCCTCACCTGGCTGTGGCGAGTGTGCAGGTCTGTCTGCGCACCTAGGACCATGCCTGGTGCATGTGTTAATAACCAACGTTTGTGATGGGTCCTGGCAACTTAAAAGGCTTTTTCACACACACACACACACACACACACACACACACACACACAGCAGCTCATTATCCCTTCCAGCAACACACAGAGAAAATGTTATTTCCAGCAGAGGAGCAGACTGACGCTTGCCTAAGCAAACAAAATAACGAATGCTGGGCCCGGCCAGCGTGGCTTAGGGCTTGAGCCTCGGCCTGTGAACCTGGAGGTCACGGTTTAATTCCTGGTCAGGGCACGTGTCCGGGTTGTGGGCTCCATACCCAGTGTGGGACGTGCAGGAGGCAGCCGATCCATGATTCCTTCTCATCATGGATGTTTCTGTCTCTCTTTCCTCTCCCTTCCTCTCTGACATCATTAAAAAAATATTTAAAGAAAAATGATTGCTGGGCCAAAATCAGGAGCAGCTGTGGCCAGGATGAATTATGCTGATCCCGAAAAAGGGCAAACTGGTCACTCTGTCAGGCATACTGTGCATCCTAGGATCGTCTTTGCAAAAATTTCATCACCTTTTATATGGATCATGTGAGAGCAGATGGAAGCTATTTTGCTCATTTTGTTCCAGTTTACTTTGTACTAAGCATGTTTTATTTCAGACTCACTTTTCTGCATTTAGAAACACTCTTGACTATAAGAATAGGATGTTTTGGTTTTACTCTTTGCCTATTTCTTTTTAGGCCTGCAATTATTGTTGAAGTGCTGATGAGCACATATTTCCTCATATACTAGAGGCCCCGTGCACGGGTTTGTGCACCGGTGGGGTCCCTCGGTCTGGTCTGCACCCTCTCGCAATCCGGGACCCCTCAGGGGATGGCAGAGAGCCAGTTTCAAGCCGATCCCCTCCAGGACAGGCTGAGGGACCCCGCCGGCGCACAGATCCGGGCACTGGGCCCCCAGCCTGGTGTGGGGAACAGAACGAAGCCCCACCCGCAGGCAGACAGAGCGGCAGGCTCGGGGTAATCGGTCTCGGCGTCTCTTGGTGACCCCACCTCTTGAAACGTGCGCCTCTCCCCCGCCAGGCGGACGCCCGGAGGTCGGCGCCCTCCATGGTGGACCGGCTGCAGCGGCAGATCATCATCGCGGACTGCCAGGTGTACCTGGCCGTGCTCTCCTTCGTCAAGCAGGAGCTGTCAGGTACGGGGCCGGGTGCCCGCCCGGAATTTCAGCCTCTGAGAGGATGAGGGTCCGCCGTGGCTCAGCGGGCTCCGGGTTCGAGCCTGGCCCGGGGCACGTACCGCCCGGGTCTCAGTGGCAGGCTCCTCCCCGGCCCGGGCCCCGGTCGGTATGTGTGCAGGAGACAGCCCGTCGATGAGCCTCGCTCACGTCGATGTTGCGCTCTCTCTCCTCCTCTCTCTTCCCCTCGCTCTAAAAATCGGTGGAAGCTCGTCCCGGGGGAAATGAACAGAAGGGAGAAGTCCGTGGCGCCTCTGGGCCCTGATCCCGGGCGGGCAGGCTGTTCCTCGGGAAGCTGGGCCACGGTTCCGGGTTGTGTCCTGTGGGTCACTGCTGGTGCCGGGGTCTCTGCTCCTCCTCTTGTCTCAAGAGAGTGGCCCCCCTCAGGGGGACAAACCCCAGAGCCACCGACAGACAGACAGACAGACAGACGGGCATTTTCTTGGTGGGAACCAAGCTGTGATAGCGCCTTCACAGTGAAACAGAGCGGGTTTGATTTCAGTTGTGGGGTTTTTGTTTCTGTTTTTGTTTTCAGGAAATCGTTATTGAAGGCCCGACACGTACTAAGGTTTTCTAGGAGACTCGAATGACCTTATTTTAACCTTTACAGAGAGAGAAAAACATCAGTGATGAGAGAGAATCATGGATCAGCTGCCTCCTGCACGGCGCACACTGTGAATCAAGCTCACCACCTGGGCCTGTGCCCTGATGGGGATCGAACCCTGACCTCTGAACTCCACTGGCCGGGTCATTCTGTCATGTATTTAAACAATTTCTCTTGGACCTGCACCTGTCCTTGGCTTTTGGAGCAGTGTTTCTCCATACACTGAATTTCTTTCACAAACGGCCTGTGACAGCTGAGGGTAACGGTACCATTACCCCCAACACTCCGCCGAGGTTCCCGTTCTCAGAGGCCTTCTCCCAGGAGTGGCCGTGCAGGAGGCAGCCCGTCCGTGATGCTCTCTTATCCTTGACGTTCCCATCTCTCTCTCTCCCTCTCCCTTTCTCTCTGAAATCAATAACCATATATGTTGTTTTTTAAAAATATATTTTATTTTATTATTATTTTTTTAAATATATTATTGATTTTTTACAGAGAGGAAGGGAGAGGGATAGAAAGTCAGAAACATCGATGAGAGAGAGACATCGATCAGCCGCCTCCTGCACGCCCCACACTGGAGATGTGCCCGCAAGCAAGGTACATACCCCCGACCAGAATTGAACCTGGGACCTTTCAGTCCGCAGGCCGACGCTCTATCCACTAAGCCAAACCGGTGTTGGCCATATATATTTTTAAAAAAGAATACAGTGGTACCTCGAGATACGCGTTTAATTCGTTCCGTCGCCTTGAAGCGTGGGAAACTGTGAGACGCTCGCGTCGAGGTAAACTGGTGGGTCGTGTGCAGCCGGCCGATCCGCGCGATGACTCCTATCTCAACTGTTGCTCGTATTTCAAAGCAAAAACAGCTCGCTCGACGGCTCGTATCTCAAAAATCTCGTATGTTAGGGCACTCGTATCTCGCGGTACCAACTGTACCGTGTTCTTTACGTGGTTTGCAGCCGTGAGCTGTAGAACGGCCAATGAAAGGAGAAAGAGGACGGCAGTGTGGCTGGGGGTCGAGGAGGCTCCCACACGCCCACCCCTGGTAGTCAGGGCGGGGACAGGGCTGGCCGCTCACTGCCCGCTCCCCCCCACCCCCCCGTGGCCAGGGCTGGCCGCTCACTGCCCGCTCACTGCCCTCTCCCCGCCCAGCGTACATCAAGGGCGGCTGGATCCTGCGGAAGGCCTGGAAGATCTACAACAAGTGCTACCTGGACATCAACGCGCTGCAGGAGCTGCAGCAGAGGAGGCCGGCGGAGCCCTCGGCCGCCGACGCCGCCAACGACAACCACGCGGCAGCCCACACGGCGGCGGCCGAGGCGGAGACGGTGTCGGAGGAGACGCTGAGCCGGCTGCGCGGGGCCGTGAGCTTCGGCTACGGCCTCTTCCACCTTTGCATCTCCATGGTGCCCCCCAACCTGCTCCGAATCATCAACCTGCTGGGGTTCCCCGGGGACCGGCCCCAGGGGCTGTCCTCCCTGATGTATGCGAGCGAAAGTAAGGACATGAAGGCCCCTTTAGCTACGTGAGTAGCGTGTGCTCGGCGGCGTAGCTAACGTGGTG
>PVJN01056993.1:0-12594 GCA_004026805.1 Lasiurus borealis
CGCTCCTCCTCCCCCACCAGCCTGATCACCCACAACTGCCATCCCATCCTGGCCTGATCACCCACAACTGCCCTCCCCTCTTGGTCTCTAACCACCTCTACCTCGGCCCAGCCACCATGGCTTTGTTTAGAAGAACGTCTGGAAGGTCTCCTGGAAGGTTTCACACTCTAATTAGCACATTACTCTTTTATTAGTATGGATAGATTATATAGGATAGGATTGCTTAAATGGCGCGGGTGGAGGAGCCTTTTTCATCAGGAGGAGATGCTCTTGCCAGACAAAAATACATAATCCCTTTATCTGAACTGATAGCTAGCCATATACACTATACTGCCAAACTGGTCATTAAAAAAAAAAAAAATGTACCGCTTTCTTACACCTTACACCAAACAGTTCTTGCCCTTAAAACCCCTCCAGATCCCCCACCTTAGGTTCTGCCTTCTCAGTTCATCCAGCTTAGGTTCTGATTGGTTGGTTTCTATGCCAGTCAGCTTCAAGAACCCACTTCCTAGACAGCCATCAGCTCCTTGCAATTCACACGGATATGGTTCGGATTGGTCGGTTTCTATATAAGACAGCATCTTCGGGCCTGTCTCCAGGCCTGATCGTAGAGGTGGGACTGATCAGCAGCCACCACAGGCTGCTGGAGAGCAAGCTGAATGCTGACCTCTGGGTAAGAGAGAGAGTCTTGGCTGCTGGCGAGGCCCAGAGAAGAAGCAGAGTCCCCTGCTTCTCTGTCTGGGCCTTGCCAGTAGCTGCTGCCACTGCTGATCAGCCCTGCCTGTCTCACTTTCTGAAAGGCCAGCAGTTCAGCCCACTTGCCTGCTGCACATGCAGCCTGGAGTTTGGTGGAGCCTTCAGTTGTTTTTGATATTATGACCCTGGTTCTTTAGATAGATAGATGATAGATAGATAGATAGATAGATAGATAGATAGATAGATAGATAGATAGATGATAGATAGACGATAGATAGATAGATGGTGGGTAGGTAGATAGATATTCAGAATATATACTCTGAATAGTCTTATAGAATGATATATGATTTCACGATTTTTCAAGAAGCCTTATTCTCTTTAGGTTCAAATCTAAAATTTAAGGAGAAAAACATCAATCCCATACAGCATCCCTAATGTTACATGTATTCTGATATAGAGTCAAGGAAACACATAAATATGAAGCATGAGCAGAAGTCATGAACTTAATCTATAAGTGATTCATGATTCAATGAATTTAGCATATAGACAACATTAGCATAATGAAAAACTAATTTACTAAGTCTATAACAAAATATAATTTTTCTTGGGTCAAGGTTTATAATTTGGGTTTCTTTCAGAGACGGGATGATACAAAATGACAGTATAGCAGTCCAGGACTCTATGATAAGCAGAGATATTTGATGGTAAATATTCTACATACCAAACACTCTTCTCCTCAAAATCTCCCTTTACACTATCTCTCTCCTTCCTTTCTCCCACTTCCATGCTGGTTTAAACACAGTTAACTGAATTACTAACTTCTATCTGCCAATATATAGTTAATACTCATAGCCTTGGAACTGGGAAGCCTTAGGAATCTGCCTTAACTATTAAAAATAGAATTTAAGAGAAACCAATTTATTTGCAAAACTTACTCACAGATCAACTAAAAGAACATTGATATCTCTGAAAGAGTCAAGCATTTGGAAAAAATATCATTTTTCAACTTTTGGCAATCTTAAAAATTGCTATAGAATGTAAAAATATAAGCATGCCAATACACTGGTTGTAAGGGCACAATGGAGCTTAAATTTTGTGGCCATCAGGCAACTTCTGTGTCAAAAGGTAGTATTTTAAAATCAATTTTATGCCCATCATAACTCCCATTTTAAAATGAAACATAAAATCTGTATTTTCTCTTTATAAAATCATATGGGTCAGTATTTTGACTAGAACCACAAAATTCAACAAGGATCCTGCAAATAAAATATATGCAAGCAATTAGGTTCCATTTCAGTACACTATTCAGAAAAGTACTGTAAGTGTTTATTTTATTTTTCATGTTTTGGGAAAAAAATAAAAAGTGTTCTGGTTACCAACTATTGTGCAGTGGAACCCTTCAGCAAAAGCTTAATATATCTGATTTGTCAAAGTCAACACTCCTGCTAATCTTTCCCACCAGTGTCAAATGCTGAAAACTATCTCCTATTCATTTTGTTGTGCAGTGTAGGGAGAAAGGTGATAGTAGACCAAAAGTAAGCTTGAATAAAATGAGCTCTTTGAGCACAGCTACAAGAATAATTAGAAAATCATCTGGGTTTTATGAGCTTTCTTTTGCAACCGCTCTTTATTGTACTACTTACTTGAATGCAAATTATTCATAACTTCATTGCACTAGTTAATGAATGTTTTATGACTGCAAAAATGTTTTCTATAAGTGTCAAATGTTATATGTTTTTCTGTGTTAGTCAGGGTGAAGTGAATAAAATAATATTAAATATGAAATCCTCTGAAAGCTTTAAAGTAATATTATTATTACCACTTAACCTGAAATAAAAGAGTTTAAGCCAGAATGTTAATATTATTTTAGTCCATAAATATTCTACTTAAAGAAGAAATTATATTTGGGAAGTTTAAGAAGATATATGGCAATTGTATTTATTTTAATTCTAGCAACAAAAATACTATTTTCTATAATGTAATAACCAAGAATTTAACTATTAACTAGTATATTTTTCTCTGTTGAATACCTGTTAATTGATTTATATAAAATATATGCATAACTCTGTGCATGTCTGTGTGTATAGGGGTATGTTATAATTAAATTACATTTTAATGTAAGTACAAGTTCAATAACTCTGCAAGTACCTCACAATAGAAGAGAATGTGAAAACCAAAAAAATACAAATTGTGATATGTTTAAATATGTATCCCTATCGTATTGAAAATAATTAGCATTATTCTTTGCACTTTTGATAAAAGAAAATTCCAAGTGAGAATCTTCCTCTTGCAAATATGTGTCTATTCAGTTTCATAAATCATACAAGGTAGATACTTAGAAAAAAGTGTCAAAGATTTAGGTAAAATAAAAATAAAGGAGTTTAAGTTTTCTGAATATAGAATTTTCTATTTTTACTAAACATTATATAGAAATTAAAGTTATTTAGATGATCAAATCATGAAAATTTACCTGAATATTTGTGTTTGCATGTAAGAAATAAAAAATTAAAATGAAGTGTTGTTTTGCTTTTATGTTTATTTATTTATTTATTTATTTATTTATTTAGGAAAATTTAGACTTCTTAGTTATTAGCATGTAGTAAGACAAAACATAAAAGAAAAAAATAAGTGTTAGGAACACTGGGTTCAAGTCAGAAAAACCTGTGTTCCATGTCTTCTATGTATTAGCATAATTAAAGCCTTATTTGTTATCTAAGATAGGACATTATTGATATAATGCTTCTTATCATTGTTAGGAAGTTTAACCATTCTCTTAAGATTCTCATTCACCTTTTTCTCCCGCAATCACTGGAAGTACACTATGATTTCTCCAGATCTTCTCTTGTGTACTGTGTTCTCTCTCTCTCTCTCTTTTTCAAATTTATCTTTACTGTTTGAAGTATTACAAATGTCCCCATTTTTTCTCCATTGACCCCCCTCCACCCCACACCCTTCTAGGCCTTCACCATAATATTGTCTTTGTCCATGGACTATGCATATTTATAATAATAAAAGCATAATATGCTAATTAGATCAGACAGCCAAACGACCTTTCGGACACCATTCCAGATGTCCTTCCAGATGAAGCCAGCATGGTTAGGGCTAAGGCAGAGGCAGTTAGGGGAGATCAGGAAGGCAAGTGAGAAGTTAGAGGCAATTAGGTAGGCAGGCAGCATGTTTAGGGGTGATCAGGCAGGCGTGCAGGCAAGCAGTTAGAGCCAGTGGTCCCAGATTGTGAGAGGGATGTCTGAGGGGGTCTCAGATTGTGGGAGGATGCAGGCTGAGCTGAGGGTCTCCCCTTTGTGCATGAATTTTATGCCCCAGTCCTCTAGTTCTATATAATAAAAGCCTAATATGCTAAATGTCTGTTCAACCAATCAAACCATAGTATGTTAATAATATGCTAAGGCCACTCAACTGCTTGCTATGAGGTGCACTGACCATGATAGGGCAGACAGTTGACTGGTTAACCAGTAGCTATGATGTGGACTGACCACCAGGGGGCTGACGCTATGACAGGTAGGTTAGCTTGCTTCTGGAGTCTGGCCTATTGGGACTGAGTGAGACATGCTGAAATGCCCTGGAGCCCTCTTCCAGTCCCTCCTGGCTAGCCAACCTCCTATGTCCCTCCCTGGCTCCAATCATGCACTGGTGGGGTGGCCTGGCCTGAAAACTCTCACAATCCGGGACCCCCGAAAGATATTGGAGAGCCAGTTTTGGCTAGATCCCAAAGGCCAGGCCGAGGGACGCAGTGGTGCATGAATTTATGCACCAGGCCTCCAGTATGCATATAAGTACCTATCCTATATTCATAGCAGCACAATTTACAATATCTAAAATCTCAAAACATCCCAAGTGCCCATAAGTCAATAAATAAAGCTCTGATACATTTACACCATAGAATACGATGCATACAATAAAAAAAAGAAGGATCTCTTACCCTTTGAGACAGCATGGAGGGCCCTGGAGAGTATTATACTAAGCAAAATAAGCCAGTCTGAGACAGATAAGTATCATGTGATCTCATTCATGTGTGGAATCTAATGAACAAAATAAACTGATGAAAAAAAATGGATCCAGAGACATAGAAGCATGGAACAGATGGGTGAATCTCTGAGGGAAGCAGGAGAGTGAGTGGGGAGTGATCAATCAGAGAATTTACATACATACTAGAAGCCTGATGCATGAAATTCATGCAAGAGTAGGCTTTCCCTTCCCAGGCTGCCAGTAGCAGCTTCCCCCCAGCACCCAGGACCTGGGCTTCCCTCACAGAAAGAAGCCCCACCCATCCACTGCAGCCTGTTAGTTGTTGGCCTGAGCCTCCCTCTGTGGGATGATCATGGGGCAATGGCCATGTCCCCGACCAATCGCATTGCACCCGCCTTGGCTGGCCTGGTACCAGTATGTGTCATAGCTTGATCCCAGATGCTCGTTCTGCTGTTCAGCTGTTTGGTTGATTTTCATATTATGCTTTTTTTTACATATAATATACATAGTGCAGGGTTCTCTTTTTTGCTTGTGTAAAACTCAGCCCTTTTGTTTTGATGTATAGAGTGTGAGGTTATAGTATTTGTTATTATATCAATGATTAGTGTTCAAGCTTATCTTTCCTCCGATTGATTTACCATATTTGACAGTCAGACTGAGAAATGAGTGTGTATACTGGGTGATATCTGCTCAGTCTCTTACAACATAGGAAACTTGATTCAGAGTGAGTATGATTGAGTAAGAACATCATTATCATCAATACAAAACTTAAATAGAGCTTAACCACTTATGCCAGACACTATTCTAAGAACAAATTTATTAAATATTTTAATTATTTCAATAACTCAATTAAATAGATAACATTATATTATCCATTTTATAGATGACTAGAGGCCCAGTGCATGAAAATTCATGTATTGGAGCAGGGGAGGTGGGGTTCCTCAGCCTGGCCTGCCTCCTCTTATAGTCCAGGAGCCCTCAGGGGTGGAGATGACCTAACAATCAGGGAAAGGCAACGACCCATCACACCTCTGCTGCTGCCACTGCCAGCAGTACCAGCCTCAGCCAGCCTTGGTAACCTGTGCCTTAGAAGGCCCTGGGCATCTGGACAGTTGCCATCCAAGGTCTCCTTGCTCCTTTGGCTGGCCTTAGGTGGCTGGGGGACTGAGGAAACCAGGGGACTCCAGAGGCAGGGGTGCAGACGCACAACTGCTGCCCGGGCAGGATTGAGGGGACTGAGCGCTACCATTTTGTGACTATGGGTACCGCTATCTTTGAGGGCGTGGAAGTCAATTAGCATATTCCCTCCTTAGAGGTTGTGGGCACCTCCATCTTTGAATTTAGGGCAGTCAATTTCCATATTCCCTCATTATTGGCTGTGAGTCCCTCCATCTTTGTGATGGCATGAGGGTAAGTTAGCATAGTTCCTTTTTAAGATAGGATGAGTCTGAGGCAGATAGAAGTAAGGTAGCTTACTCAAGGCCACATAGCCATTAAATGATAGAACCTGAGTTCAAGCTCAGACAGCAATATAGTGGCTCCAGATCTCTTGGTCTACACATTACATTATGCAGACTTTCATATTTAAGAAGAATGAGAAATACACTGGTGAGGTATTTCTTTAAGCTGCTGTACATATTCTAATCTGATTTGATGATGTGGAACCTGACAAAGATAAGTTGTAAATAGCATTGAATCCATTCTCTAAAACCTTCTGCTCCAATATCTAGATTGTCTGGCACCAACCATCAAAGAGATAAGGAGTTTTGCAATGAAAATATTGAAGTATTGATGCATTTAAATTTACTAATATCTGAGGATTTTCCAATGTGATTGGATGAGTGTTAAAATGCATTTGTATTCAAAGTTTCCTTCTGATTACAGAGGGAATTTACAAATGACTTTCAGTCTCTGCCTAATTTAAATTGTGTAAATAAAATTAGTAATAGTAATAATCTACACCTATATCAACCTCAATATACTCTATCCCATGGTGTCCTCATAATTTGTTTTAGCTCAATAAATTAAAAAAAACAACTTAAAATCTTTTAGTCTTTCCATAGTAGAAGCAATATATGTAAATGCAATAGACATATTTAAATAACTAGTGAGTATATTTTATTTTAAACCTATATGCTCAGTATTAGAGGGACACCATGTAGGCTACTCCTTGAGATAGGCATGAATTTGTGCATGGGTAGGGTCTGGCCAGCCTGGCCAGAGGGAGGGGACATGGACAGTTGGCTGGCCTGCCTGGTGGTCCAACTCCTGGTCTAGGGGACAATTTGCATATTAGCCTGTTATTATATAAGATATACACTAAGTGGCCAGATTATTATGCATTGAGAGATCATAATAATCTGGCCACTCAGTGTATATTATTACAGTTACAGATGCTTTAGTTCATTATGACATACATTTTCTGTTTTGCACTTTCTATCCCTTCAAAGAAAAAAGTTTCTAATATTATAGAACCTGTACTTGGCCAATGGAAGCATTCTTTTTGATAAAATTATTTAATTTTTAGTCCTCTAAGTCCACACACACACACACACACACACACACACACACACTTGAATATGTGCAGACCCTCCCACAAATTGAGAAAATAAAACTTTTAAAATCTTAGTAGTCATATTTTTTGTTGTTCAGTAATAAAAAAAAATGTCCCATTTAAATGGGTGGATGTGAAATATATGAAAACCATACTTTCTAAAATATCACAAAAGTTCACCTTTTCACTTACATAGAGTATTTTAAACCTAATCTATAATAATAAAAGCATATTATGCAAGTCAACTGAATGTTCAAACAATGGAACAACTGTTCGAATGACAATGCTATGACACCCACTGGTTCCAGGACAGTCTAAACATATGCAATGTGATTGGTTGAGGGCCTGGCCATCGCCTCATGATCACCCTGCAGAGGGAGGCCCTCGTCAACAACTGGTGAGCTGCAGCAGGTGGGTGGGGCCTCCCTCAGTGGGGGTGATCCATTGCAGAGCCCCAGCCCAGTGGGCAGGGCCTACCTTTTTGGGGTGATCCATTATAGGGCTCCCACACTGTGAAAGGGAACAGGCCAGGCTGAGGGGACCCTCACCCCATCAAGTGCACAAATTTCATGCACCAGGCCTCTAGTATAATATAAAATGGCTATCTCAATTACTTTATATCAGGTGATAGAAAGATATGCATTATATGTAATTCATGGCTTAATTTTTAATTTATATAATCTTATTTAATCTTTTAAGATGGAAGTTACTATTTCTATGTTAGAGATGAAGAAATGCAGTTGTACAAAGTTTAGGTTAATTCTTAAATTCTACAACTGGTGGATAATAAATGAGGAAATTAAGACTGTCTCATTTTAATGTATTTGTATTTAACTATGTATTACAGAAAGCAGGCTTGGGAGCATAAAAAATAATATTCTCTGAAGAGCAGGTTTAAATTTCATCTCTGGCTCATTCACAAAACTGTGCTGGAAAATCCTTTTAGTATGGTATAGTGAGGAAAAAGCATCAAAATCTGGAAACTAATTTTTTTGAATATTTTTATTTAGCATTAAATCTAATCTGAGCAACTGTAATGTTTATTTAGTCATTCACATTTCATGTATAAAATTAATGAATTTTTATCAAAAATATTTCTAATAGCCCAGCCAGTATTACTCAGTGGTTGAGTGTCAACATATGAATGAAGAGGTCAAGGTTCAATTCTTGGTTAAGTTAAATACCCTGGTTGTAGACTCTATCCCCAGTGTGAGGCATACAGGATTTTTTAACATCACTGATGTTTCTATATCTCTCTCCCTTCACCTTTAATATATATATATATATATATATATATATATATATATATGTAGATATATATATATATATGTATGTATATACATATATATATGTTATATCTAATCTGATATTATCTATTATCTATCTATAATCTATCTATATAGAGAGATGCAACTAAATAATTGGTACATTTTATTTCAAAACTTAAAAAGTAACAGACAATAATAAAGTAAATTAAAAATTCCATATTTCACATAATATATATATATTTTTTTTTCATATAATCAATAGAATAGATATATTAACTCATGACCAGGCTAACTTTAGTATTTAAAATTTTTATTATAGCCTAGACCCAACCAGTTTGGCTCAGTGGATAGAGCGTGGCCCTGTGGACTGAAAGGTTCCAGGTTTGATTCCGATCGGGGGCATGTACCTTGCTTGCAGGCACATCTCTGGTGTGGGGATTGCAGGAGGCAGCTGATTGATGTCTCTCTCTCATTGATGTTTCTAACTTTCTATCCCTCTCCCTTCCTCTCTGTAAAAAATCAATAAAACATATTTAAAAAATAAAATTTAAAAATTTATTACAGAAAATTAAATAGGATGTAAAATTTAAAAACCAATATGCAACTATCTATCTCGCTTTTTAAAGATGTAATTCATTTTTACTAACTCTTCTTGGTTATCTCCAACCCTCATTCTTACCTTTATGAGTGGTTTTCAGGTCATACTTGTTTGAAGAAATTACCTGATGAATTTAGTATTCAACAGAATTCAAGATTTAACTATCAACTTGAAAGTCATAATTACTTTGCTAAAAATTCCAAATATGTCCAAACATAGTCTCTTTGTCTTTCCATATAGTTTCACTTGATATTCTACTAATATTTGAACCACTATATAAAGTCTTTGTTACTATTAGACCTTGTATACTATCAATATTTGGCATAATTTTTGAGGAAATAACTATTCTTCTTATTCATTTTAGTAAGTGGAGATCCAGTAAGTTTAAGTATCTTTATCAAAATTAGAAAAACAGTGAGAGTGAAAGACTGACCTAGTATAAAAGCTGTCTTCCCATCTCTATTCCGAAGATTCTCTGACTCAGGCAGCATCATTTCTCAGTCTTTATTTACCTCAGTGTCCAAAGTGACTCTCAGCATGACCTCCAGTTTTAACTTTTACCAAGTGCTGCCTATAGCCTGACCTCCAGTTGTCCTTTTGAATACTTCTTTCCTGTATCTATTTTGTCATGAAAATACTTCATCTCCCTTGCATACCAGTGCTACATGGGATTTCAAACTGTATTCCATGGAGTTTAGGATTATACTTGGATTCTGCTACAATCACATTTACAAAAATCAAAGTCATTTTTTTAAATGTGAATATCACCCCTAAACATTTATGAATATGTATTTTCATCCTAACATGTCAAATATTTCTAAAATGTTCTCATCCAAAACCACTAATTAAGAAATCCAAAATTATTTATGCCAGTACTATTTAGGTATTAGTGGAAAAAAATATACATACATAGACATGCCTCTTTTCTAAAGTTGCTTTCACCCAGGGCAATTTCAAATTTCATGCATTGTAAAAATAATATCCCATACACTGGTGTCACTTCATTTCACCTTATAGACTTCAGCATGTCACTGTCCAATTTCTATAGAAGCTCTGACACCACCCATTTTTATTCTATAACAGATTCTCTTTAGCTTGTAGTTAGCATTTCTATTCTCTGATACAAAACTCCCTCAAGGTATTTTATAAATATAAAATCCTTCCTTGTTTCTGTCCAAAAGCTCTTTGAACATATTTTCCAAAGCTATTTGTTTAAAGCTTTGTATTTTAACTTAGCACCAATGTATAAATATATAATAATGTCTTTGTTTAAGCAGAATATATTTAGATGATAATTTGGAATTTAGACAACTGGAAAGCAAATCTTGATCAATCTGTACTTTATATATTCTCCAATGAAAAGTTAGTGAGTGTGTATATTTGATGAGTTTTATTTTGTAATCAATAAATTGATTACCTAGAGATAAAAGTTAATATTTAAAATGGCTTATTTCCTCTACCCTCTATAATGTATAATAATATAAAATAGAACTCTTAATGAAAATTTAAGCAAAATAAGTTTAAGAAAGGTAAATAAGAAGACAAAAATCACAGCATGAAAACATCTATGGTTAAGAAACATGAATTCATGCATGAGTAGAGTCCCTTGGCCTGACCTGTGATTAGTGCCAATTGGGGTCTTCCAGCTGCTAGCTGGGTCCTTCCTTCTGGCTGCCCCAGCCGCCAGCTGCTGCTGCTGCTGTGTGTGTGTGTGTGTGTGTGTGTGTGTGTGTGTGTGTGTGTGTGTGTGAACTAACATAATAAAAATGTTTTTATTTAAGAGTAGAAACCCAATGCATGAAAATTTGTGCAAAAGTAGGCCTTCTTTCCCCTGGCTGCTGGCATGGCTTCCTTCTGTCACCTGACCCTGGATGCTTCCCTCCTCTGGTCACCCGCAGGCACTGGGGACCCAGGCTTCATCAGGAAGGGTGTCCAGAGATGTCCAGTCTCATTAGCATATTGTCCTTTATTATTATAGAAAACACACAATGTTAAATTTAGTCTCGCTATGTATAGACAAAATAATAACACAAACAGATAAATAATGAAATATCAAGTGATTCTAAATTATATGAAGAAAAGTGAGGTAACAGTATACTGATTGACTATAGCCAGGAAAGGTGCATTCTGAGGAGGTGATCTCTGAGGTGAATAAGTAGAAGAGAGGAGTGATTATGAAGATATCTGGGGGAATAATGATTTTGGCAGGGGAAGAGCAAAAGTAACCATTTCATGGCAAGTTTTTCCATGGTCTGCTCTAGAATTAGCAGAGATATGCATGTGGTTGGAGCACAGTGAGCATGGGAAAATGTTATAGATGAAATGAGAGAAATGGTGACAGCAAGACCAAGAAGGATCTTGAGTCGTTGGTTCTATAGTAAGAATTTTGATTTCATTCCAAATGCTAAGAGAAGTTACTTGTGGAGTTCTTAACAAGGACATGCATGGCATGATCAAATATATCAGTTGTATGTATCCTTACTACCTTTCAGACAGGGATAATAAATATTCATATACATATATTTCAGGCATTAATATCATTAAGCATGAATTTAAGCATATTTTCCAAAGTCTAAGTAGACAAAGTTTGTTATTTGAAGTACTGTTCTTTATATATCTGAATATAAATATTCATAGAGAAAGGACGAAGGAGAGAGATAGAAACATCAATGATGAAAGAGAATCATTGACCAGCTAGCTGCCTTCTGCATGCCTCCTACTGGGGATTGAGCTCACAACCCAAGTATGTGTCCCTGACCTAAATCAAACCCAGGACCTTTCAGTCCACAGGCTGACACTCTATTCACTGAGTCAAACCATCTAGGGCAAATATTTCTTATATTCCTTTATTCTTTAGGCCTAAAGTATTTTAGTATTTTCCATATGATTTATGCCAAATACCTCACTCTCTCTCACCATTAAATGCATATATATATAATATGTCATAATACACTTATATGTACAGTGTATGTATATTTGTGGTTTTTACAAAAACTAAGGAAGTGAAGGTATGCAAGAAGTCACTGCTTGCTAATATTGTCAGTACACAAAGGAATGCAGAAGGCCAATGGGCCTTGGGCATTAGCAGGGCTGATGCTAAGCACCGATTATTTGTATTGAGATAGTGGTGATTCCCTAACCTGATAATCCTTTAACTGTTTACCAAAATTTACCTTTGATATACCTGCTAAAGGGCAAACGTGTATTCAAGTGAATAAAAAACAAAGGGGATTGAGAAGTCAGGGTGTCTCTTCAAATAAAGAAGCTTCACCTGGCCCCCAATGACTTTTATATTTTTATTTCTTGTATACCATTTTCATTTGTGCATTGGCCCCTCCTTTAGATCCTGAACCCTAGCCATGCAAGTCGAGGAAAATTTAAAATGTTTCAAAGAATAATAGTCAACCCTTATATGCTGTGGGGAATCAAGATGAGAACTAAAAAGTATACAGTGAATTTATGAACCTGAAAGTCAAGAGGCTACATGAGAA
>PVJN01056994.1:0-12621 GCA_004026805.1 Lasiurus borealis
TGTTAATTCTTAGGGGGAAAGGGGTGAAGGGTGTACAGGGAGAGACTGGACAAAAATCATACACCTATGGATGAGATCAATGGGAGGGAGCTAAGGGCAGAGGGAGGGTGGGAGCTGGGTGGAGGGGTGCTATGGAGGGGAAAAAAGAGAAACAAATGTAATAATCTGAATAATAAAGATTTAATTTAAAAAAAAACAAACAGATTAGGTAATGAAGACCAGGGAAGCAGAGGTGGTGGAAGGAGGGGAAAGGGCTGGGAGAAGGCACTAAAGGGGAGAAAAAGGGAGATATCTGTAATACTATCAACATTTAAAAAGAAAAAATATATAAACAGCACTGATTAAGCATATAAGCATAAACAGAATAAACTAGTCACTGAAAAAATGCAATAAATTCTACCATTGTCTAGTTCATACTTATAACTACTATTTTACCACCTATTCATAGTAAGAACCATCTAGTTTATTTGCCCTGCTATGGCAAAATACTATTTTTTTTATTTATTTTTGGTTAATCCTCCTCCGAGGATATTTTTTTCATTGATTTATAGGAAGAGTGAGAAAGAGAGACAGAAACATCGATGTGAGAGAAATGCATTGACTGGATGCCTCCTGCATGAGCCATCACTGTGGGCCCGGGCCAGGGAGGAGCCTGCAACCCAGGTATGTGCCCTTGAATGGAATCGAATCCAGGACCCTTTGGTTTGCAGGCCAATGCTCTATCCACTGAGCCAAACTGGGTAGGGCCGAAAACAGAATCTTGTTCTCTTCTGATTTCTACCATGAACATTTATACTTTAAAATTTACAAAAAAGATTATGTAAATTATTCTTCCCCTTCCAAAATACATAATGCAAAAGCACCACAGAATGTCCTTCACAATTTACTATTATGAAAGACTAGAGGCCCAATGCACAAGATCTGTGCATTTGAGGGGACAGGAGGCCCTCAGCCAAGCCTGTGCCCTCTTGCAGTCCGGGAGCTCTTGTGGGGTGTCCGACTGATGGCTTAGGCCCACTCCCCACAGGAAGCAAGACTAAGCCATCAGTAGGACATCCTTAGCACTGCTGCAGAGGCAGGAGAGGTTCCTGCCACTGCTGCTGCACTTGCCACGGCTTCTGGCTAAAAGGCGCTCCCCATGTGGGAGCCCAACGACAAGCAGGGGGCAGTTCCTGTGGTGAATGTCTGCCTCCTGGTGGTCAGTGCACATCATAGCAACTAGTCGTTCTGCTGTTCTGTCAATTTGCATATTAGCCTTTTATTAAATAGGATTGGAGGGATTATATAGCCCTGGATCATCTGTTCCATGAAGGTAATTTAAAATAAACCAAGTTAAAAGAAATCCACTTTATAAAGTTATATTTGCAAATAAACAATAATTTCCCCCCAATTCTTATTTTCCATAAATGCTATTCTTAGTCACAATCAGAATAGCTCTTCATTGTTAACACTTTTATTATATTTTTCTCTATCTCAAAATCTTTTGTAAACTCTACAGCATACAGTACATTTCTCAATGAAATTCTAAAAATATAACACCCTCGCTGAGACCGGTTTGGCTCAGTGGATAGAGCGGCGACTTGTGGACTGAAAGGTCCCAGGTTCTATTCCAGTCGGGGGCATGTACCTTGCTTGCAGGCACATCTCCACTGTGGGGCGTGCAGGAGGTGGCTGATCGATGTCTCTCTCTCATTGATGTTTCTGACTTTCTATCTCTCTCCCTTCCTCTCTGTAAAAAATCAATAAAATATATTTTTTTAAAAAATGGACACTTTAAAATAAATAAATAAATAAAATAAAACACCCTCCATTTAAATTACTAATTTATTTCTCCATACTCCCTGAATATCCTCATTATAGTCAAAACGTCTGTAGTCTTTTCCCCATAGAAATGTGGAAATTGAGTTGCCTCCTTTAAAAACTCCATCTGCTACTGGGAGATAGTCCTCATCTACCCGAGAGTGCATAAATTTGCCTTTATCCAGAATTCATTTTTCATCCATTCGTCTTATTCTAGCAATTAGTACCTTCAAAGACTGGCTCGCCTTTATAGACTTTTCCAAGAATCTTTTAATCTGACCTGATTATCACTCCTCAAACCCCTCGCTGCTTTATTGGCAGTTCCCAGAATGCACTATGGGAATGCAGGCTAAGGCAGGGAACCTTTTCCCCATCAGACTCAATTATAAGCATCACTCTCTCTTGAAAGCATTTCTAGACCCCACTCTAAGATCTTTGGATCGCCCCAGGCATGTTTTTATTATTACTGTTACTGGAGGCTCAGTGCATGAAATCTGTGCATAGTAGGGTACCTAGCAGCTGCCGGCCAGGGCCTCCTTTCACACCCACCTTGGCCTAGCACCACCCACTCACCTGCTCTACCATCCTGCCGTGGTGCCACTCTCTCGTCGGGGCTCATGGGGATGGGCAGCACCTCCACTGCTGCCCGCTGCCTGCACTACATTGCCAACGCCCACCATGTTTGAGCTGCTTCCTGGTGGTCAACACATGTCTAACTCCTGGCTGATCGAACTCCTGCCATGGGGACAATTTGCATATTATATTAGCCTTTTATTATATAGGATATATAGGACTGGAGGGCCAATGCACAAAATTCGTGCATGAGTAGGGTCCCTAGGCTTGGGGGGTGATCAGGGCTGATCTGTGGGGTGATGGGGGGGGGGGGGGGGGGGGGGGGGGGGGGGGGGGGGGGGGGGGGGGGGGGGGGGGGGGGGGGGGGGGGGGGGGGGGGGGGGGGGATACTTGGGCTTAATCCTCACCTGGGGCCTGTGGGCAGCTCCTTCTTTGAGCATCTCCCACTGGTGATCAGTGTGTGTCATAGCAACCAGTCGTTCCCCCAGTGGTTCCACTGGTTATTCTGCCTTCTGGTCACTTTGCATTTTAGGTTTGTATTATATATTATATAGGTCTGTTTCCTTCTTACTCATCCTGCCCCTGCTGTTCTAACATACGGTCCGGGCAGGAGGCGACGCTTCAGAAACGCTTGCTGGAGCATCGACGCTGAAGCACCGCTTCAGAACGCACAGTCGGAGGTGACACGGAGCCGCGTCCTCTCGCCAGGAAACCCCTCGTCTCGGGGGGAATGAGTGAGGAGTCCAGGGCCCAGGAAGGAGAAGCTCCTCTCCGCCCCACCGCCCGGCTCACGGGGGCAAGCGCGCGGGGCCACAGGTGACGCGGGCCCGGCCACCGCGACCGCAACTTTCCCGAAACGTGACCCACGGAGGGGACAGAGGCGTCGTGGGGCCCAAAGCGGACGGGCAGACAGACAGGCGGTAAAGGAAGGGGAGAGAGGAAGAGCCCGAGGCCCGGTGGCCGGAGGCAAATAAAGGAGAGCGGCGGCGGCGGCGGCGCGAAGGAAGCAGAGGGGCCGGGGCCGCCTGGAGTCCGAGGGCGCTGCTGGCGGCTGGGGGGCGGCCCGGACCTCCCGCCCCACCGGACGTGGCCTAAAGCCGCGGTCTCCAGTCCCGGTGGCCCCGGAGGCGCCACTTACCCGGCCAGCCAGGCCCACCCGCCCCATGGGACTCAGCGGCGCACCGGAGCCCAGGCGCACTCGACGAAAGCCCGCGGCGGCCCGGGCCGCACGCTGAGTCCGCAGGGCGCAGGGAGAGAGGCACTCACTGACCCCCGCCGGCGGGAGGACCGCACTGCACCTCCCTCCCGTCGGCGTCCTTCTCTTCTGCCAAAAGGTGTCGCAAATGGCTCAAGTTTGTGAAATTTCAGACTCCCAGGAGAGCTTTGCAGTGACCTCAGTGAGAAAGAGAAATAGTCCAAGGCTGTAAAGATCCTCTTTGGGAGCCAACTGTGTTCTAATCTGAAAGAAGGCGAGAATCCTTCACAACCCTTCATTCTCATTCATTCAAAACCAATTCATCTGTAGGCACAATGCTGAACATTAATCATTATAGGCGAGTTGAATGGAAAAGCTGATGCAAAATAAATGCAACAAGCATTGAATTAACTGTACAACGAAGGAAACAATAGATATACTAGAGATCTGGTGCATGAATTCATGCCCGGGTAGGGGGTTGTGGGAGGTTGGCCAGGGGGAGGGGCCACAGGAGGTTGGCTGTAGGAGTGCACTGACCACCAAGGGGCAGCTCCTGCTTTGGGGCATCTGCTCCATGATGGTCAGTGCACATCATAATGACTCATTGTTTGGTCGCTTAGGCTTTTATATATATATATATATAGATAGATAGATAGATAGATAGATAGATAGATACGGAGTTTAACATTATATAAATGTATAAAGCTTCTCAAAAAATGATATAACAAAAGTTGAGAGGAAAAAAGAAAATAGGATTTGTGTAAATATGATTTTCATATCTATAATTGGGGGGGTTAAATATTTCAAGCTGATATGTCAAGGAGTAGAGATATAAGTATACATCTTAGGACAAAGGAACTTACTGAGAAAGAATATAATCAACTAAAAACTGGCAATTAAGAAAAGGGAGAAAATACAGAAATATAGTAAGGAGTCAATAGACAATATAAAGAAATAGATAATTAAGGACATCAGATAACATTATAATTATTATGGTAACCCAGAACAAAAATACAAACCTTTCAAGTTATCAAAACACATACAAACAATTACAACAAATCAAACAAAATCACATAGTGAAATCTTTTTTTAAAATGTAATAAATATTATTCATATTATTTATTACATTTGTTCCTCTTTTTTCCCCCCATAGCTCCCCTCCACCCATCTCCTACCTCTTCCTCTGCCCTTACCTCACCCCACATTGTCCTCATCCATAGGTGTATGATTTTTGTCCAGTCTCTTTCTGCACCCTCCTCATCCTTACCCCTGTCAGTCCACTCCCTTTCTATGCCCCTGATTCTATTATATTCACCAGTTTATTCTGTTTATCAGATCTTCAATTCAATTGATTTTTAGATTCACTTGTTGATAGATATGATATGATAGATATGATATGGTATTTGTTGTTCCTAATTTTTTTCTTTACCTTTTTCTTCTTCTTCCTCTTCTTAAAGAGTAACTTTCAGCATTTCATATAATACTGGTTTGGTGTTGATGAACTTCTTTAGCTTTTTCTTATCTGGGAAGCTCTTTATTTGCCTTCAATTCTGAATGATAGCTTGGATGGGTAGAGTAATCTTGGTGTAGGTTGCTATTCATCACTTTGAATGTTTCTTGCTACTCCCATCTGGCCTACATAGTTTCTGTTGAGAAATCAGCTGACAATCATATGGGTGCTCCCTTGTAAGTAATGAACTATTTTTCTCTTGCTGCTTTTAATATTCTCTCTTTGTCTTTTGTGCGTGGCATTTTAAATAAGATGTGCCTTGGTGTGGTCCTCTTTGGATTCCTTTTGTTTGGGGTTCTGTGCACTTCCTGGACTTTTAAGTCTATTTCTTTCACCAGGTGGATAAGTTTTCAGTCATTATTTCTTCAAATATGTTTTTAGTATCTTGCTCTCTCTCTTCTTTTGGCACCCGCAAAATTCTGATGTTGGTATGCATGAAGTTGTCCCAGAGACACCTTACACTATTTTCACATTTTTGAATTCTTTTTTCTTTTCCAGTGGGGTGTTTTTTGCTTCTTTGTATTTCAAATCTTTGACTTGATTCTTGTCTTCCTCTAGTCTGCTATTAGATCTCTGTATCATATTTTTTTATTTCAATCAGTGTATGTTTAATTTCTAGTTGGTCCTTTTTCATCTCTTGTTGGGTCTCACTAAATTTATCCATCTTTTCTAGGAAATTCTTGAAAAACCTCATAACTATGGTTTTGAATTTTATATCCAGTTGTTTGTTTTTCTCCATTTCTTTAGTTTGTGATCTGTTCCTTTGTCTCCACGTTTTCACTATGCCGAGAGAACTTCTGTGCTGGAGTCAGCCTAATGATACAAGACTTGCAAAAGCCTCTCTGTTGAGCTTGGATGGAGTGGAGGCTCAGGGGTGAGCAGACAGTCTTGGCTTCTAGTCAGCCCCGCCCTATGCAGCCCCTGAGTCTCAAGTGTCTCTTGGTAATCACTGCAGCCCTCTCTGTGTGCACGTGCACATGCCTCTAGACCTCTCCCTTTCCAGTTCCCTTGTGCTTTGGGACCCATATGAATCTGGGTCCCCAGGGTCTTGCCTGAAACTGGGGGTCAGTGCAGTCAGAAGTGGAGTTCAGTGCAGTTGAGAGGCTCTGTTTCCTAACCACTAGAGAATGCCAGTGGCACAATCAGCAGTCCATCCTCTCTGTACAAAGTGGTGTGCATGCTCCCAGACCTCTGTCTTTTTGCGGCTCCCCTAAATTTCTGTGCACTCCTCCCTTTTCACAATAGTCCAGACTCCCCCCATTTGAGTCTTGCCCAGAACTGGGGTTCAGTGCAGTCAGGAGTCTCCATCTCCCTCTCACCAGAGGAAGCCAGTCAGACACTCTGCTGCCTGCTCTCTCCTCAGTACCTCAGCTTTTTGCAGCTCCTTTGGTCTCTATGAGCCCCTCTCTTTCCTTCTAGTTGTAGAATTTCCACTCAGCCAGCTTTCCTGTGGTTCTTGATGATGTCCGTTCTGTCTTTTAGTTGTAGTTTTGAAATTGTGCAAGGCAGCAGTTTAGGTGTTCACCTATGCCGCCATCTTGGTTTCTCTCACATAGTGAAATTGTTGAAAAAATTACAAAACAGAAAGCATAAAAAAAATATGACAGAACTAAGATCAAACATCTTACATGAATAAACATAAATGAGTAAAATTGGCTTATTAAAAATGTGCAGCTTTAAATTATAACACAAACCATTACACAACTTTATGTTGTATACAATTGAGAGTAATTTTAAAAGTTGTAAAATATAAGAATAGAAAAACTATACCAGGAATATATAAACATAAAGAAACCGGGGATCACAAACTTCCTATTATACAGGGTTGATTTCATGACAAAAAGCATTGAATAAGATTAAGAAGGGCATTTTATAACATAAGAGTTATAATTCACAATTAAGAAGATAACGGAATATTTGTGCACCAAATAACATAATTTCATTATTCATAATAAAAATGATAGGAGATATACAGAAAATAAAATAACAGAAATAATTGGTATAGTTCTTGCCAGCTTAAGAGCACAGAGATAAATGAGGATAGAGAACAGCTAAATATGTAATTAATATGGTAGATCTAATACATCAAACTCATTACATCTTTTTAAGAGTCCTTGGAACACTCAGAACAATTGGCCATATTTTAGGTCACAGAGAAAATCTTAATATATTCCAATAAGTTCTACATATTATATGGATAATATCTGATCACAATTTTTAAAAAAACAACTAGAAATTAATGACAACTGTGGTTCAGTTGGTTGGCTATTGTCTTGTGTACCAGGGGGGTTGCTGGTGTGACTCGGGGCACATACTTGGGTTTTGGGCTCCAACCCAGTGCAGGGCATGCAAGGTGAGGCCAAATTGATGTTCCAATCTTGCATTGATGTTTCTCTCTCTCTCTCTTTTGGAAAAAAAATCAATAAACATATTTTTTAAATAAAAATATGTAGACTTAAAACAATAAACCCAAGAACTGATTCTTTGACAACAAATAGGTGAGCTGTTAAGTAAACAAGAAAAAGAGGGGAAATGCACAAGTATACAAAATATGGAATAAGAAGAATTAACTCCAGAGAATTAATCATTTTCTTAAGAGATGGCTCTGTTTAGTTTTAGCAAATAAATTAGAAAATCTGGATGAAATAAATAATTTTAGGACAATATAATTTCTCAAAATGGACTCTAAATGAGTTATAAAATTTAAACAGACCAACTATCATGGGAGAAATGGGGATGAAGAGAAAAGAGCTACTCTCCAAAATAGTACCAGGTCCAGATGTTTCCACAGGGGAATTTTACCAGGCCTTTAGGGCCAATGAATTCTGATGTACTGTTTCAGAGCCTAGAAAAAGAAGGGAAGATTCAAATTTCTTGTATGGAACACACTAGTGATTCCCAACAAATATAGCCCAAAGAAAACTGTAGGCCATTCTTACTTATGACTCTCAATCCAAAAATCCTAAATAAAATATTAGTACAGCACTTTCATTGAGACCTCAGTCCTAGAATAATATTATTCCCAGAGCTTTAGGTATTAGCATCCCCTGCCAACTACCATCACCATGGGAAGGGGAACCTTCTGGAAGTAAGACAACATGCTTAGGACTGGAGTGCTCAGGCTAAGTTTCAGGAAGACTTAAAATGTAATTAGTAACCCTGGCCAGAGCGACTCAGTTGGTAGGAGCATTGTCCCATGCACTGGAAGATCTCGGGTTTAATTCTGGATCAGGGCACATACTAGGTTATGGGGACTATTCCCCATCAGGTACAAGAGACAACTGATCCATGTATGTTTCACGTCAATTATTTTGCTCTCTCTCTTTGTCCCCCTCTCTCTAAATCAATAAAAAAAAAATAAAGTAAATTTAAAAAAATCTGAGAGAGGAAAGTCAAACATTTAAGAAGTAAAATGAATTTATCAGGAGTTTTTAATAGTTTTGATAGATGAGCAATAAAGCCCTGATGCTGAGGCCAAGTGGAATCTGGCTTAATGAGATAGAGGTCTGTAACACAGGACATGCAATTAGAAGGAAGGATAAACAAATGGTGGATCTTGGACAGAAATAAATGAAAAGATGTATTAAAAGAAGGAAAAATAGTATTAAAAGAAGGGGACGCTCCAAGTGGAATCTGCTGTCTAGCAAGCCTCCCTCATTTGCTGTACATCCCCAATTTGCCCTCCTTCTGCTTGGAGTTTTGTGCATGTCCAAATCATTAAATCACATATTGACAGACAATCTTTTGATTACAGACCATAGATACAATCACCTTCATTGTTTGGGAATTTTCTACTTTAATTCTCAGGAGGAAATCTTTTTGCTTTTCATCTCTGAAACATCATTCCTACTTCCATTTCCTGTCCAAGGTAACTAATATTACTTTTAGTTTACAAACTGAGAACCAAGACTTAATGAGATAGAGGTCTGTAACCCAGGACATGCAATTAGAATGAAGGATAAACAAATTGTGGATCTTGGACAGAAATAAATGAAAAGAGAGTATTAAAAGAAGGAAATATATTCAAAAGATTTTCCAGATGCTTTAAAACCATGGAGAGCATTTAATTCTGGTTTGATCTGGGATATAAATTAGTCCACTTACTTTTTCTCTGAATCATACAACTGGTTCCTGAATTGAATGTTCATCTGTGCCTTTGTGAACAAACAGTTCCACCAAGTTAGAGAGGAAATTATTGGAGAGGCTTCTACAAATCTGAGTCATACAAGGGTAATTATGTTACTTCTTTCCTGTTCTCCTCTTCATGATTAAAAAAAAATGTAATAAAATCATTGTTTTTGCCACAATTTCAAAGATGTCAGAATATTTATAGATCTTGGCAAAGATTGATAGTTTAGGTATCTCCTTATTTCAACTTTGAGATAAATGTAGAGTAACATGCTGTAGGTGTTGTCTGTACTTCAGAACCTCTTGAAATATAAAACCCATTCATTGTTAAAAAAATAAATAAATAAATAAAAGAAGAAAAAAAAAGGCACAGGGCGCACCCAGTCCAGGCTGGAGAGCAAACGTGCCTAGTGACACCTAGTGAAACAAGTAGTATGATTTTTCTCAGCAGTGCTCAGCATCCTGGAAGGAGCGGGGTCGGGGAGAGGAGATGGGCACAGAAAGTAGATGGTAGAATCAATCAAAAACTAGAAATTAGCAAGGCAAATGTTCTAGAAAGAAGGGTGATGCTTAGATTGGGGCGGCAGGAAGTGGCTAGAATGAAAAGACATAGCATACAGGACAGAGATGAGGAGGACCAGGAAGAGTGAAAAACAAGTGGGTGAACTAGAAGAAAAACATTAGTTAAGATGACAATTTGATCAAAATTATAATTTGATAAAACTTATTATTTCCACGACTCTATATATGGTGACAGTTTTTATATATCATGAAGGATGATTTTTGTTCACTTTTATATAACTCTAAGCAGCTTTGTCCATTTTTCAGATTCTTTTTCCCCACCTCCCACATTTTCTTTCCTTCTAAGTCATCCTTTACAGTTATTCCTACTCTGTAAATTTATAAAAGCAAAAATTTAGAAAAAAATTATGTAGTCAATAATAAAGACAGTGAAATTAAATGATTTGGGGTGACAATTTATATGGAAGAATCCCATTTTTGTTTTTAAATTATGTAAATATATGCAGAGAAAGTATGTAAGGGATATTTACCTATATGATTTTCTCTGGGTTGGTGGGATTATAGCAGTTCTGCATTTATATATATTGATTATTTGTATTTTTTCCCAGTAAAATTTAAAAAATACATGTAGAATTTTCTGAAATTTTAAATAGTTTAACTCCCTTTCTATCAATTGATGTCTTTTCTTGTTGACAAGATTTTCCATAAACTGAATAGTTTTAATTTGTTGAAAATTAATCCTTTCAATAAGAAATTTACATTAAAAAACTATAATTTTCCTGCATTTTTAAAACTTTAATGAGGATATACTTTAGATGCTGAGTTTACGTATACAGACACCTAAAATGGTCAGTAAAATTAGGAAATGTTTTTATCACCTTACAGCTGTGACATTCCCATTTTTCAAGCAGGGTAACTAAAACCTTGATCTGAGAGAGAGACTCCATAAGGGTCTGTTATCTTTTCCATCCTGTAGTTTGGTGCCATCCCCAGAGTGTGTGGGCAGAAGCAAGCCTCACTTCACAGCTTTGATCGTAAGTACAGCTTTGAGTGACAACCTTAATGTGGTCCTCAACGTGTAATCGGGTCATCAAAGCCAAATCAGTGATTTACGTGGCAGGATCGGGAAATGAGTTTGTCATCAGAGGGTTTCGAGGGATTACTAACCCTTTCAAGTTACATTCTCTCCCTCTGTAGAGCAGAGAAAAGTGATGACAGCTAAGCGCAGAGATTAAACTTTCATAGAATGGGAGAGAGAACTAGTGCCAGCTGAGTGCTGGGAATTTTAATATAAATCATCCCATTTATCCCTAAATACCCAATGAGGCAGGTGTTATTATGAACAGGAAATTGACTCTCAGAGAGGTCAATTAATTTGCTGAAATTACACAATTAGTAAATGGGTGAACTGTGATGAGAGCCCAGGTCTCTCTGACTATCTTAAACTAGCATGGTTTTTAATGTATTAAGCTGCCTTCTGATAAGAATGCAATTTAACCAATGAGCAGGACAGTGATGCTACCCCAGATGTGTCTCTAGCACTCTATGGTTTACGATATTCTACAATATAGTCTCCTCACTCCATTGGAACTCCCCTGTCCTTCTCACTCTGACCAACAATGCCATTTATCAACCACTTTCTATGTACCAGGCTCTTGGCTGAGTAATTTACATATGCTATTTAACTAACTCCCCCTAAGAGACTTATAAGGTAGTTATCATCATCCCCTTTTACAGATGAAGAAATGGCACTTTGGAGAAATTACTTACTTAAGGTCCTAATTATCCAGAGCTTCCTAATTCCAAAGCCTGTTCTCTTAAACTAGTTAAACATGAGCAGAGAGCAAGTTCATGGTGAAATGCCAGCTCTATGAAATGAAAAATATTTGTAAGTTTGAGATAACATTTTATTTCTAACAAACATTGCAGTAGGACTTAATATCCTTAATGCTTCCTTGGATTTTATTGAGTTCCACCTTGACATTTCTGAGCCTGGTTTTATAGGAACTTGCCCAAGATCAGTATTGTAGTTTAGAAAGTTTGTATATCCAAGCCAAGACTAAACAAACTCTTCAGTTTTAAAAGAGAAAGAGAGAGTTGGCACTGCTCTTCATCTTCTCAGGTGTCACCGAAAACCAGAGATAGAATCAGAAACAGAAGTGTTAACTCTATCTTTACCCAGAATGCATCCCTGACTCTGGACTGTCGGGAAGGGCTGCCATATACAGGGAAAGAAAAACATCACAGGATAAAACTCTCTGCAGTCAACCATCTCAGATACGGAAGAACTCAACTCTTCAGAGTACAAAGCTTTTACTGATGAGCAACACCACATTTCCTTGTTTGGATCAGTATAAATGAAATGTAGGAGAAGCAGAGAAGGTGGGATGGAAGGCACTTTTGCAGGAAGCTGTAACTGAAGCAGGACAGAGGAGAAAAATTACATGTGAGTATCCTTGTAGCTGAATATGAAGAGAAGTAAACGCTAAAATTAAAAACAAAACAAAAACAGATTCTAACACAAACTCTCTGTGCCTGAGAATTTCTGCTACTCTGGACTACGACCCCAGAATAGTTGTTATCCAAGCCCCTGTAAATAGATTGTTTAAGAAGGACTTATTGACATTTAAACCAAAAGAAGGAAAATATACCCCAAACAGATCAATGCAAAGTTATACTTTAAAAACAAAAGGGAGAAAGTAAGTTACCCAACAAAAATATTGTGATGCAATAGGTGAGTCCTGGAACCAAATACATTGCCATGAATTTTAAAAATGTAATGAAGCAATAGCCTCTACAAATAAGAGTTCACAGCAGAGATTTAAGAAAATATAATGTATATTTATTATTTTATTTTTTATTGTTTAAAGTATTACAAATAGTAGTACATATG
>PVJN01056995.1:0-12646 GCA_004026805.1 Lasiurus borealis
GGCGGAGCTGTGTGAGGAATCGGGAGGGGACTTGGATTTGGGGAGAGGATCGAGCTCAGTAAATGGAGGTGACGGGGCGGAGCGGGAAACTGGGAGCGGGAGCAGGGTGGGTGAGGGCACCTCTGGCCTGTGTCCAGCTGTCCGCTCAACCTCAGGTGCCCTGCCCGCTCCTTGACTGTCCCTCCCTGACACTCCCAACAGCCTTTTAAGACTCAGCTTCCCAGGGGCAGCCACCTTCCCTCCCGGTCCCGGAGCAGGGAGGGCAGATGGCCTGCCAGGGCGGAGGGGGGTGGGCCCTCAGGCACGGATGCCAGGGCGGCCCTCACAGCCCCGGACCCCAGCTTCTCCAGCTCAGGTTCAAGGCGGAAGGATGACCAATCCCTGGCCGCCAAACTCCCTCCCTCCCCTCCCCACCCCCACCACCCCCAGCTCAGCATCCAGCCCACCTGGCCGGCCCTGCCCCAGCCTGCTCCTGGCTCAGGTGACCTCCGCCCGGAGGAGAGAACAATGAGCTCCTTGACGGCGGCGGGAACGGGAGATTTGGGGGAGCCGCCAAACTGCAACACCAGCCGGTGCGGGGAGGGCCCGCCTGCCTCCTCTGGCTCCGGGCCCCGTCCCGGTTCCCGGGTGGGAGGCGGCAAAGGCTCGCAGTCAGAGAGCGTGGGGGTCCTCATTCTGCCCTGGGCCAAGGGGGGCCTGTCCAGGACCGAGGGCTGAGGAGTCCCCAGAGCTGAGGGTGCTGGCGAGGAGGGCCGCCAGGGCCACCGGGGGCACAGCAGGCTGGCTGGGTGGCGCTGCCCCAGACCGGGTGTGGTCAGCTCAGATTCCTGGCGGTGGCAGCAACCTGGCCGGCCGGTGTGGCTGTCACCTGACACCGGGGCCCCACCATGAAAAAGCCAAGACAAAACAGCCTGGCCCTGGACTCGGCCAGCCCGGCAGGGACACGCGGTCTGTTGGGGCCGGAGTGGAGGGGGGCCGGCAGGAAGCACCCAGAACCCCTCATCCGATGGCTGTCGGTTTCCCAGGGGAAGGGGTTTCGCTCTGACATGAGCTGACGTCCGCTCGGAGTCACTTCCTCTCTACTGAGTGCCCCTGGGGTCCCCGGTCTCCTCCATCCATCCTGCCAGCTGATTCATCGTCTTCCCCGCAGCCCGAGGACCGCCACACCACAGCCCAGGCTTCGCAGACGGCAAACGGAGGCTCAAGGGCAGACGCTGCCAACCACCCAGCCGGCTGGCAGGTGCAGCCGGGGTCCCCATTCCCAGCCAGGGCCCTCCACCACGTGCAGGCCCCCAGGCCTTCCTTCCTCCCGGGACTCAGCAGCCTGGGGGAAGCCTGGGGGGAGGGGCGAGGATGGGTGGGACCAGGGAGGTCCCAGATCTTCCAGGATGTGGCCTCGCCCTCCAATCCCAACCTCCCGGCTCCACCGTCCACCCAGAGCCTCGATGAGACGAATCCCACACCCAGCTTCTCCCCTTCTTCCTCTCCACCCCCAACCCGGGAACTTCAGACTCTCAGCCCGAAGTTCCAGATCAGTCTTAGATCCCCAGAGCCCGGGGCTTGGGCTGTGTATACAGCAAGTGCTCAACTCTTGCAAGTGAATGGAAGGTAGAAGGAAGTCCGGGAGCCGCCCCTCCCCCTTCCTGACCGGGCCTGGGGCTGGGGCGGCCAGGTGTGGGGACCACCAGTTGGGGGACATGGAGGGAGGATTCCTCTCCCCCGGCCGCACCCCAGCCCCACCCTGCTCAACAGTGGAACTTGGGGCGGGGGTTCATCCCTCCTGGCTGAGCCTGTTTTTCCAGTTTCCCCTGGAATTGGCCACCTTTTCAGGGTGTGAGATCCTGGAGGCACCTAAAGGTCACCCGGGAGCCTCCCGCCGGTGCTGAGGTGCTGAGACAGGCACCCGGCAACCATGCGCTGCTCCCTGGGGAGTAAGAATGGCAGGTCCCCACGGGCCCCGAGACCCCCCAGTTCCAACACTGCACCCCATTTCCCCGGGACCCAAAAGCCCTGCCCTTCCTTCGGCCAGGGGGAGGAGGCACTCCCTGAGGGAGGGGGCTCAGAGCTGGGGCCTCATGGCCAGCGCGGAAGGCGGCCTCAGCTCCCACAGGCCCAGGAAGGCGGCCGAGTTAGGCGGCCGAGCATGAGGGGGAGACAGCCCCCCTCAAAGCCTGGGAGCTCTCGGGCCGGGAGGCTGCCAGTGAAAAGGGCAGCACTGGCTCTAGGCTCTAGCACGTACCCCATCCAATCCCGCCTGTCCCCGTAGCAAGCCTGCGCTGACCCTCTGCACAGGGTCACCGGCTTCCGTGGTGAAGCCAGACTGGGACCCCCACCTCCTGGAGGGGTCCCCAGTCCGCCTCTTCCTGCACCCTCCCTCTGCGGCAGAGGAAGCCCAGGCCTAGATCCAGGCGGAGGTGAGAGGGGCTAATTACCCCGAAACAGCCGCGGATTGCTAGGGGGCCATAAACCACAGCTGTGCTCCTCCTGTTTACAGCTCTCAGGCACCTGTCCCCTCCTGTCCCCTCGGGGCAGCCCTGAGGAGTTCTGGGCCGCTCCCTGTGATCTCAGGTGACATGTCACTCTGGCCTGGGGGGCCCGGAGCAGGTGTGGGGCTGGGCTAGTCAATGCCAACCCCAGCAAGCCCCTCCAGCGCCTCTCCCCATCGCCCAGGCCTGGGGCTGCCTTCAGGAGAGGCTGCCTGTGCCTCTGGGGGCAACTGGAGGCGGGAGAGGAGGGTGGGGACAGCCCCGGCCTGTGGCCACGCCCCCAGGGGACCAGCGTCCCAGGAGCATGATTACAGCTGTCAGGCTGCGAGATCCTTTCATCTTTCCTGTCCCCAAGCCTCCTCACCAGCCGTCTGAGGAGGGAGGCAGGGTAGACTTGTAGCCCCATTCTGCAGGTGGGGAGACTGAGGCTGGAAGAGGCTGGGTGATTTGCAGAGATCACGCAGCCGATGAGAGGTTTGGGACAAGGAAAGCCCCCTAATTCACCCCCATTTCCAAAGTCAGATCCCATGAGGCCGTGCGGCAGGGCCCAGGAAGCACCTTCGAGGAAAGGCGGCCGGTGCCCCCGCCTCACCCCGCCTGCGGGAGGCGGCGGAGGCCGCGCTCACCCGGGCACCTGCTGGGCTCCTGGGCGCCTTACCTTGTTGAACTGGAAGAGGTCCCGCTTGAGCCGCTCCCGAGCAGGGTCATGTCCCGACCGCAGGAACCGCCTCATCTTGCCCGGCGCGCAGCCCCTGCAGAGAGACAGGCTGCTGAGCGCGGGAGAGGCACACACAGCCCAGTGTCAGCCGGTGGCCGCCCGGGGGAAGGAAGAGCTAGGGGAGGGGGGAGCAGGTCAGCTCCACCATCCTCGGCTTCCCCAAGCTCCATGGGTGCAGTGCGGTGCCTCCGGGAAGCGGCGCCCCGAATCCAGGGCCCAGGCCTGGTTAATGCGCCAACGCCGCCCCGGCCACCTGTGGCCTTGTAAACCGGCGAGAAGCTGGGAGGAAGCCATTTATCCGGGCTTTATAGGACGGGAGGCCCGGCGGTCAATTAGCTTAATTGTTAACCTGATTTCCCAAACGCCATAAACCCCAGCCAGCCAGCCAGGGAAACTGCCCCGGCCGCTCTCCCAGCAGCTGGCAGGTGGGCATGCAGAGGCTGAGCGGCTGGCCGCCCGCACGGGCGGGGGCGCGGAGGGGCGGGCACACCTGGCGGCTCTGCCTCCTGACCTGGGGAAGGCCTCGGCCCTCTGGGCTCAGGCTGCTCCCAGCCACGGCCGCCGCCAGGGACCTGGGTGGGGGACCGCGTAGAGCATGCAGTCAGGGTGCGGGCCCTCCCACCGCACGCCTGGGACCCACGCTGGAGCTGGGTCTGTCCCTCGAGGCTGCTGGGGTCTCTGTGGCTACGGCTCTGGCTGCGGGCTTCCAGATCTGAGGGGGTACGCTCAGAGGCCCCCTTCCCACGGCCCGAGCGAAGGAGGCAGGAGAAACTAGTCCAGGAAGAAGCAGCGGGAGCTGCCGCCCACTGGAGCGTGCCCTCCCAGCCGAGGGGAACTATTTCTGGATCGGCCTGGGGGGAAGGGGATCATCTGCGCTCCGGCTTCCGGCCTCCAGTAGCGGCCACCCACTGACCACAGGACACCGAGGTCTGTTCTTGGAAACACAGGCGCCCGGGCCCCCCGGAGACACCGTAAAGGGGAGGGAACAGGGCCAGGGGCTCGCTCTGGGGTACGGGGTGGGCTCCTACAGGAGCAGAAAGTGATGTTAGCCCCGAAGCTTCTGGCTTCTTGGGAAGTGACTCAAAAAAATCCATCAACTCTGCATATGCAAGGACCCCGTGCGGCCAGACTCGGGGTTCCCTCGGAGGCCTGACCATGGGGAGAGGTCACCCCACTCAGTAGACACACACATCCGGGGGCATTCCAAGTGCCACCCCGACTGGGGAAAGGCAGAGAACAGCCTCACTCGGAGCACCTTCACTTTCCAGGGACATCACAAAGGCCACCACTTGCGGGAGGGGAGGGTGGGGATGAGAGGTCTGTGCCTTCACATTTTGGGGAGCCGCAGCAGAGTGGGGAGCCCCGCTTCACTTTGGAACAGCAGGTAGTCGGGAACTCCCAGGTGCCCCCTGACCCAAGGCCCTGCAGGAGATTCCAGAACAAACCGCTCAGGTCGAGGGGTCCTGACGCTGGGACCCAGTAGACTCCCTTCCATTCCAGGAGCCGGCAGCTTTGGCCTCAGACACACAGTGAGCTGCGCCTCCATTTCCCGCGGTGGGGGCGGCCCGGCGGGCGGGGGAAGGGTGCCCAGGCTCATACATCAGCCGCTGCGGGTCCTGGGGGGCTCACCCTCCCCTCTCAGGCCTGGGCCATGGTCAGAAGGAGAGGAAGCTGGGAGTGGGGCCTGGAGGAGGACGGGGTGGGTGGTGAGGTGGGGGAGGGGAGAGGCTGCAGACTCCAGGCAGAGGCTGGCCTGGCTGGCCTCCAGAACCACGCAGGCCCTGGGCTGGGAACAAGAGGACACGGGGCCACCTGTGCCAAGCACCCCCAGGCTCAAGGGTGAGCTGGAGGGGGTGCAGGCAGGAGGAAGGGAGGGAGACGGGATGTGGGGATGGGTGGGAGGTGGCCCACTTAGGAGGCAGGCGACACTCCATCCAAACGCCCTGGCACTTGCGTGTTAGTTTCATTACTTCCTGACATTTCGCTTCAGTAATCTCCGCTCAAAAGCAAACAAGCTCAAGGAGAAAAACCCTCCCGAGACCCCACCCACCCACCCAGGCAGTACGGAGGCCTGTGGGTACACGTCTGAGCGCCCCTCTCCTTGGCTCTCTGCGCGCTGTGAACGGGACACACCTCCTGAACCCAGACCGGCGTGTTCCTTCCCCTCCCCCAGCCCTCTCCCCCCGCCTCCCTGGGAGGTGAGTGGAATGTCCCCACCTGGCAGACAGGGAAAGAGGACCACAGAGGCCGGGCCGCTGGTCCAAGGTCACTGGCGAGACCAGCAGAACTGGGATTTGACCCCAGGTCTGGCGAACTCCCAAATCTCAGACTCTGGGAGGCACAGGGATGGCTCTGACGGGCAAATGCCGAGCGGCACCCCTGCCGTTGAAAGGCACAGACACTGTGCACTGTCACGCCTCTATGCCTTCCGCTCGGAGCCACCCAAGCAGCTTGGGGGCTGGGGCCTGGCTTGTGGGGTGCTGATGAGGTCTGGCTGGGCGGAGGTGGGGGGTCTTGCATGGACCTGCTGCTCACTGCGCAGGGGGCTGGGACCCCACTGGCAGGTGCCTGCTCCTCACTCCAGCCAACCCCCCCAGTGCAGCTCCCGATACAGAAACAGCTGCCCAGGGCAGGGCTTGAAGTGGGACAGGCCCGGGTCTGGCTGGACCCGCCTTCCGTTCCGCTCATCTCGACAAGCAGGTTCTCTGCGGAGAAACTTCAGGAATTGGGCCTGGAGGTCCCCGGTGTGGACGGATCCTCCCTGCTCAGTCCTCTCCTGGGCCTGGTACCCACAGCCAACAGCCAGGGCTCACCCACCACCGCGCATCTCCCCGAGGCCCAGCGAGCTGGTCTGCAAAGAGGGGCACACGCGCTCCCCCCCCCCCCCCGCCCCACACAGGTCTGCTGCGGGGAGTGGAGCAATGACCAACGCCGAGTGCCTGGCGCAGTGCTTGGCACGGAGCGGGCACCGTCCTGGGGCTGGGGATCCCATAATGACAGACGAAATCCCTTATGTCACCAAGCTTACAGCCTTGCAAGGGAGAGTGTGATGACTCACGAATTAGTCAGCGCTGGTTTCGGGCTGGCGAGGAATAGGGGAGATGCTAAGGAAGAGAAACCCCGGCTCTGTGGTCAGAGGGACTCAGCGGCCAGCCCGTACCCGGGCCCTGCCCTCGGCCGGGGATGCCCCCTCCCTGGTCTCTCCTCCAGTGTCCCTTCCTGACACGCTCTCTCCTCCAGCGCTGCCTGCTGCTCAGCCCCGTCCCTGGCCTCGTTTCCTGCTGGCCTTGTCTCTGACCTGTGCCGCCCTCGCAGCACACGCCTTCCCGTGCCCACTCGCGGACTTTGGCCCCGTGGCCCCGCGCCACCGCCCGCAGCCTGAATGAATGAACGACGGAGCAGGTACACCTCCACCCAGACCTGAATGAGCCGGGGCAGGGCCCGGCAGTGGCCAGACCAGCCAGCAGGCTTCAGGAGGTGAAGACAGGGAGGGGCCGAGGGCAGGCACCGAGCAGAGATGAGGGGGGTCAGGAAGGAAGTTCTAGGGGGCCACAGCACAGAGCTTCAGAGTGACTCCCTGGAACCGCGGAGGGTCCTGGGCAGAGGCTGATGTGGCTGCCCGCCCTCCCCCACATCATGTCCCCGACGCTTGGCCTGTGCGATCGTCCGTCTGCTCAGCCCTCATGCCAGGGCCATTCCCTGTGGCCTCCATGTTCCTGGGTGACATCGCTTCCTGTCCTCCACGCAGCACATCAGAGACCCCCTTCCACATGCCCTCGCCCTCAGCCCCGACCACACCCACCCTCAGCCCCTGACCACACCCACTGCTGAAACCTCCTGGACGGGGCGCCGCTCAGCTCTGAGAACACTCCCCTCCGTCTGGCTGGCCGGCCATGAAGCTATTGGCAAAAAGCAGGGGCGGCCTCAGTGAGCCACAGGGGCCGGGAAGGCGCTGGCAGTCGCCAAGGACGAGGAAGCCTGTGCGCAGAGTAGCCAGGAGGCGGTGGCGTCTCTTTGAGACACTCACAGAGTGGACAAGCCCCTGGAAGGGCCACAGGGTTGGTGCTTTTCCTTCTGGCGTACCCGCCTCGCAGGCAGGTAGGTAAGGGGCCAACGGGAGACGGGGGACACTCCCTGCTCTCTCGGGCCTGGCTCCTCTCCAGCATGTCACACTGGACAGGGGAGAGGACACCCTTTGGACACCACCTGGGCGCAGAGGCAGGGACAATACAGGCAGGTGGGACCATACGGGACCTTGGGCTCTGGACCCCCACAAGGACCCGGGATGCTGGCCACTTCAGTGCCGCATCCGCGTGAGGCATGCGGGGGCAAAGACAAGTTCAGGAGCCCCCCAAGCTGAGGAGCCCCCAAGCGTGATGCCAAGGGTCTGAGGCAAAGTCAGGGGCACGGAAGGTCTGAGGATCCTGGCTTCCGCACAGGGGTGCCACCCGGCCAGAGCACGACCCTCAGGGGCTTCCTGAGAAAAACACCTTCCTGACCTTGAACTTCTAAGGCCTGCCCAGCGGCCCTCTGTCCCTCACCAGCCACACCGAGCTGCCCTCCCTGCCCGGTGCCTTTGGGGTGGGCGCTCCGGGTTTAGGGCCGGGCCACACGAGGCTTGCTGATCGGTGGCCGATGCTTACGCATTTTCTGCCCGGGCTGAGCCTGCGTGTGGAACCAGCCTGTGGGCAGCTGACCTGCGATTTCCTTCCATCCCCGCTGCTCTGATCACTCACCATTGCCGGTGGGCTCCCAACAGCCCGGTGTCCACCCACCGTGGGGAAAAATAGGGGAGCTGTCTGCTTAGCGACAGGCTAGCAAATTCACGCCGAGTTCCCTTCCCCATCCTGTGTGTCCACCCTGCGCCTCCGGAGCGAGCCCAGGAGAGGCCAAGGAATCAGGCACGTGCTGGGCTTGTCTTGGGCCCCTATTAGAAGCAGCAGGTCCACTGTGCCCTGGGCAGGGAGAAGGGGTTCCCAGACTACCTGTCCCCCACTGGCATTGTTTGGGGGACCCATTGTAATGGGTCCCCAGGAGACATGGCCCAACTAAGCCAGCCGCATGCTGGGAGGTGTGATGGGCCAGAGGCCAGGAGTCCCCAGTGCCCTGGCAGTCCCTTCATCCTCGGAGGCTGCACTGGCAGCAGGTGCCGAGAGGCTGGTGAAGCCACACCGTGCCCACTGTGCCGGGATCGCCAGAAGCCACACAGGGGGTCCGGGCTCTCCTCTCCCCCCGCCTGTGCGCCCCCAGCCTGCTGCTGCGGGAAGCTGCCTCCTTCCCCGACATCCTGTGTGCGTCCCGTGTGCGGCTGTGGCCTGGTCTGCAGCCTTCTATGGGGGCGGGGGAGGGGAGGGCAGTGAGGTGGGGCCGGCTCTCCTGACCGGGGCGGCTGCTGACCCCTCCGGCCGCTGTCCATGCCAACTCAGATGCCCAGGCTGCTTTGCAAGCACCCAAACTCATCGAGACACCCGGCAGCCCCTGGCCAGCAGCTTAGCAACCAAATCTCGGCGACAAGGGCGCCTCATGGAGGTGGGACTCGAAGAACAGAGAAGGGGGCGGGGACCCAGAGTCAACTACGGCCAGTTGCTACTTTCAACACTTGACACGCATCATCTCATGTAACTTCCTCTCTGACTGATGAACAGGCCAACGCCAAGAGCTACCAGCCCCAAGTCAAGTCCCTGAACCCTGGGAGTGCAAACCCTCTGCTCAGCTCAGGCCTCTCTCACGGGACAGAGGGACTGGCCAGCAGGAGTCTGGGTGGGACCACCTGGGATCGGCAGCCACCATCCGACCTGGCCCTCTCTGGCTGGATCCCGGTCAGCAGCCACCATTCCCCCCACTACCATCCCCAGAGCCACGGACAGTCTCACTCAGCAAGGGCCCCCCTGCCTGCCCGCACCACTTGAGGATCCTCCTCCGGACCTTCCCTCCCAGCCTGGGTGTGGGGATGGGTGGGACGTCGGAACGCATGCGCCACCACCCCCATCACCATTCTGGGGGCCTCAGTCCCCTTCCGCAGTCCGATGTCAGACTCTCTCCAGGGAAGTGATGGATGGAAGGATGTGGCCAAGCACGAGGAAGCGCAGAGCCACCCTGAGGAAGGTGGATGCCGAGCCTGGGTGGAGGTGGGTAGGTGCCCGGTTCCTCCTATCCAGCCCCATTCCACGCCTCCTACTTGCCTCAGGACCTGAGTTGTTGTCCTAGAAGCTTCTAGAAGATGCCAACTGGAGGAGGAAGGGTCTGTGCCTGTTCTGTCCATGGCTGTATCCCCAGCGCTTAGTGCCCTGCCTTTGGAAAGACATCCACGTTTTACTTAGAGGATTCTGCCCTAACAGGTGTGGCTCAGTGGATAGAATGTCTGCCTGCGGACTGAAGGGACCCAGGTTCGATTCGGGTCAAGGGCATGTACTTTAGTTGCGGGCACATCCCCAGTTGGGGTCGTGCAGGAGGCAGCTCATCAATGTTTCTCTCTCATTGATGTTTCTAATTCTCTAGTCCTCTCCCTTCCTCTCTGTAAAAAAATCAATAAAATATATTTTTTTAAAAAAAGGATTCCCTCACCCCTGCCAATCTGGGCTCAAATGTGACCTCGGCAAGGCCCATCCTGACCACCTTTTAGGTTGCAATCTGTCCCCAAGAGGCATGTCCCACCCTGGCTGCTCTGTGGCCATATCACCTTTAACACACTATTTATTACTACACTAGCTTCTGTCGCTGCAGCTCTCCACCCTGTAGCACTCGACTGCTGTGATAACAGAGATCTTTGCCTCCTGTAAGGCTAATGCCCAGTTTCTAAATCGCACTGTGCACACAAAGGAACCAGTAAATATTTGTTGAATGATGAAAGAATGGATGAATGAATGAATGTACAGTCAGGGCTGAATGGGGACCAACTAGGTCTCTAAGAAGGAGCTACTAACCCCAAAGAACGCTGTGTTGGGGTACCAGAGGGTCCCTCAGGGAACTTCCCCACCCTGTTGTCAAGTCTCTGGCCAGGGCCATGTGGACACGATGCCCGGCACCCTGCTGGGGGCAGTTTTGTGGGCTCTGCCTCAGTCCGAGGCTCCAGGACACCCAGCTCCTTGGCAAGGAGAATCCAACAATATCATCCTATATAATAAAAGCCTAATATATCAACCAAACCTGTGCAACAGGAGGAACGACCGGTCGCTCTGACGCACACTGACCACTAGGGGGCAGATGCTCAAGGCAGGACACTCAATTGCCCTGCTGGTCGCCCTGCAGAGAGAGGCGACAGGCAGCAGAGGCAGGACGATCAGGGTGCGGGCCAGCTGGCGAGCGGGCAGCACCAGACTGGCCAATGTGGGTGTCGGCGGGGGCCCCCACCACTCCATCGCCCCACAGATTGGCCCTGACCGCTGGCCAGGCTTAGGGACCCTCCCAATGCACGAATTTCGTGCACCAGGCCTCTAGTTACTTATAAGAGTCAAACAGGCCTGTACCCAGAGGTCCCTTTCATCAAACCCTGGCAACACAGGTGTCTCAAGAGCAGGTCACTGCTGAATTCCTGAGGGGTAGAGTCAGGTCCCTAGCAGCTCCCCACCTCCACGCCCAGAGCAGCCTCTCCTCGCTCAAGAATTCGCCGGGGTTCCTGGGAAGGGAAAGGAGCGAGGTGCCTTTTCAAAGGACCAGTTTCCCCTGCGAGGCAGGGCAGGAAGGGAAGGTCACACCAAAGGGAGCTGGGCAGAGCCCCACGGTGACGGCACAGGGAAGGGTGTCGCCTGGGGAGCCCTGGGGGCCAGGGCTGGGGAAGGGCAGCGGCACCAGTGGCCGACGCCGCTCAGAGCACTGACCACCGACCCTCCACCCCAACTCAGGTGCCTCAGGAGCTGCTTCCGATACACGTGGGTGGACCGGGGAGGCTGAGTGACCCTTTCGGCGGCCCCACATTGCTCCTGGAGACTCTTGCCCGGGATGGTAAGGTCTCCATTGGGGTAGAATGGGGGGTCGGGGAGGGGGTGTCACAGACGGCCAGCAGAGGCTCCGAACTCTCCAGCTCCACCCACCACTTTCTCCTAGGAAGAGGGTCCCGGGCCAGGAACCCACTCCCTCACTGAGCTTGAGAGAGAACACTCTGGAGTCTCAGAAAACCTCCTCAGTGACAACAGAGCAGCCCAGGAATGCGCTCCCCTCCCCCAACAGGGTGCAGAATGTCTCCAGCCAGGCCCTCCCTGAGCAGAAAGCAGAGCAGATCAGATTCTACCCCCTCCCGGGTAGGCCCGGGCTGGGGTCTGGCCACGGGGCCTCCTCTGCCTCCACCAAGGAGCGGGGAATCACCCCGGACCACGGGGAGAGAATTGGGTGAGGACAGGCCACTGCCCTCCACCTCTGCGCCCCAACTCCCGCCCTCATTTTAGAAGCTCCGGCCTCCAGCGGCTCCCAGAAACCATGGCCCCCTGGCTGGAATTTGGACAGAGAAACCAGAGTCCCTCACAATCCACCAGGCCAGTGGTCGGCAAACTGATTAGCCAACAGAGCGGCAAACCGCGGCTCGCGAGCCGCCTGTGGCTCGCGAGCCGCAGTTTGCCGACCGCTGCACCAGGCAGATCCAAAAGGCCCAGCATCTGCCAAAGGCCCATAAGGAACCACAGCTTTTATGCTTCGTGGTGTTGCTAAGACACACCCCCACCTGGCGCAGGCGCTGTGCCAGACCACACGTGTTTGTGACATTTTTCATCCAGTCATCGACATCTGTAAAACAAGGCTCAGCGGACGTTCGGAATGGCTGACTGGCTGAGGCAAGGTCATGCAGCAAGACATAGGCGAGGCACCATTTAAACGTACACCTGAGTGAGGAGAGACACTGGAATACAGGGGTACCTCGAGATACGAGTGCCCTAACATACCAGATTTTTGAGATACGAGCCTTCGGGCGAGCGAGCGATTTTTGCTTTGAAATACGAGCAACAGTTGAGATAGGAGTCATCGCGAGGATCGGCCGGCTGCACACGACCCACCAGTTTACCGCGACTCGAGCGTCTCATAGTTTCCCACGCCTCAAGGTTACGGAAGGAATTAAACTCGTATCTCGAGGTACCCCTGTACTTAATGAACACTGCTGGAGGGGAGAAGGGGTTCATTTTCCCCTCTCATACTTTCTAAAACCTTTCATCTCCCCCACTATAGACACCTATTTTCTTTTTATTTTGTAAACCAATAGGGGTCATCGGAAATTGTGGCTGTTTTTCTCCGAATGCTACTGTGTATTAAGAAGTTACTAAGTGCTGCGTTACTAAGTTATTAAAACTAATAACTGCCACCAAACGGGACAGTCCGTGGCCTCAGTGAGGAAGGAGCACAGTAGGGCTGCAGCATGTGACCCCGGCCCTCAACACTGTCCGGCGGCCTCCACCGAGACGGGCCCCGTCTACCTTCCGAGCAGAGGAGCCAGCCAGCCCCGGTCAGAGCCCCCACCAGA
>PVJN01056996.1:0-12593 GCA_004026805.1 Lasiurus borealis
AGCAGGGGGTGGGGGAGGGGTCTGCTGGGGGCGTAGGCTGGGAAGGAGGGGGCGCCTGCTTTCCCTGGGGAGGACACGCCTTCCCCGAAGGCCCGCCGCCCTCTGAGGGGGCCACGCCATCTTCCAGCGGCTGAGATGCACACAGTTCACACTCAGACGCAGAGTCACGGCCACGTCCTTCCTCGCTGCACGCCTCGGCGGCACGCGAGGGTGTAGCGCTGTGGGGAATGCTGGGCTCTAACCTATCACCCCTCCCCCCTTCCCCCCTCCACAGTTAACAGGCGTTCCCCGCCGGCCCGTGCGGGCCCGTGGCTGTGGCGCGGGGGACATCTGGAATTCACACCCACGTCACCGTGTGACGGCAGCGCCCGGCCGGCGGCTCAGGGGCTGAGCGTCGACCCGGGAACCAGGAGGTCAGGGTTCGATTCCCGGTCAGGGCACAGGCCCGGGTGGCAGGCTCCATCCCCAGTGCAGGGTGTGCAGGAGGCAGCCACTCCCTGCTTCTCTCTCCTCATGGATGTGTCTCTCTCTCTCTCTCTCCATTTACCTTCCTTTCTGACATCAGTAAAAGTACATTTTGTAAAAAAAAAAAAAAAAAGAAAGAAAGAAATTCATCACTCTCCTCGTTGAAACCACGCAGGGTCCCCACGACTCTAGGCAGCGGCTGCCAGCCACGTTCCCAGGGAGGAGGGTCTCAGAGAGCGGCACACACTGCCACTCGCACCCAGGGCCCAGGGACGGACAGGCCTCGGGGCGGGGTCCCTCGGCCAGAATCACCGCGAGGCCCCGGCACCCCCCCCCCAACCCCCCCGACGGCGGTGTTTGCCGGGAGCAAGACTTACTTGAGCTGCTGGAACTCGGCCAGCGCGTCGTCGAAGGCTGCAAGGAAAAGGTGCGGTCACTCATCACTCACAAAGCGTCCGGTCACTCACGGCACCGCTGCCCGAGGAGGGGGAGCACCCAGCCAGCCGCAGGCGAACGGGTCGATGGTTCGGAGACCCCGTCCCCTGTGGGGTCAGCCGCCAGAGGGCGTCCCTGCCCCCCGCCCGCCACCCCGGCTCCGAGCGCCCGGCCCAAGCAGCAGGGCAGGGGGGACTGACTGACCCTGGCCGGACAGGTCCAGCGAGCGCTGGTGGTTGTCGGTGCCATCCGCGATCTCGAAGGTGTACTTCCCCTTGTCCTTCTCCGTGGGCTCGCAGATCTGCAGCCAGGCCATCTCCTCGCTGCCGCCCGCCCGCATGTGCTCGCTGGAGGAGATCTTCGCGTCTCTGTGGCAGGGGGAGTCCGGATGTCAATCACACGCCGGCCCCCGAGCGGCAGTGGCCGGCGTGGGCAGGCGGACACCGAGTCTCACTCGCCAGCCTGTGTGGGGACCGGCTTTTTTTTTTTTTTTACATTTTTATTGATTTTTACAGAGAGGAAGGGAGAAGGATGGAGAATCAGAAACATCGATGAGAGAGAGACAGACATCGATCAACTGCCTCCTGCACGCCCCCCACTGGGGATGTGCCCGCAAGCAAGGTACATGCCCTGGACCAGAATCGAACCTGGGACCCTTCAGTCCACAGGTCGATGCTCTATCCGCTGAGCCACGCCGGTCTTGGCTCTAATTTAGTTTTGTTGACGTCAGTGGGAGAAGGAGAGGGAGAAAGAAGCATCCATGATGAGAGAGAACCACCAACCGGCTGCCTCCTGCACAGCCCCCACTGGGGATGTGCCTGCAACCAAGGTGCATGCCCTTGACTGGAATCGAACCTGGGACCTTTCAGTCCGCAAGCCAACGCTCTATCCACTGAGCCACACAGGTTTCGGCAGGACCGGCTTTTCGGGATGTAATTTCTTCTCTCCGTCTGCCGCTCGGACCCAGCACCGTCTGAGATTAAACGCGAGGCTTTGTTTTTAGAGAGGGGCTGCTATCGGCCACAACAAAATGGACTCTAATGGACTCTCTGCAGCCCGGCCGGCGTGGCTCAGGGGACTGAGCATCGACCTACGAACCAGGAGGTCAGGGTTCAGTTCCCAGTCAGGGCCCAGGCCCCCGTGGTGGGCTTCATCTCATCCGAGCAGGAGGTGGCCGAGGCAGGATGCTCTCTCCTCAGGGATGTTTCTGCCTCCCTCTCCTTCCTCTCTGACATCGATAAAAATGTTATTGAAAATCAAATTAGCCCTAGCCAGTGTGCCTCAGTGGATAGAGTGTCAGCCTGGGGGGTGCAAGGGTCCCAGGTTCGATTCCGGTCAAGGGTATGGACCTGGGTGGCGGACACATCCCCAGTGGGGGGGCAGCGTGCAGGAGGCGGCTGATCAATGTCTCTCTATGATGTGTCTAACTCTCTCTCCCTCTCCCTTCCTCTCTGTAAAAGTTAATAATTTTTTTAAAATAATAAATAAATAAATAAAATTAGCCCTGGCCGGTGTACTCAGTGGATAGAGCGTCAACCTGCAGATTGAAAGGTCCCAGGTTCGATGCCAGTCAAGGGCATAGACCTGGGTGGCGGGCACATCCCCAGTGGGGGGCGTGCAGGAGGCAGCTGATCAATGTCTCTCTCTCATCAATGTTTCTAACTCTCTATCCCTCTCCCTTCCTCTCTGTGAAAATCAATAAAATATATATTTTAAAAATATAAAATTAAATTAAATCAAGGCGTGAGGAGGCCCCGGGGCTGGATCCAGGGAGGAGCTAGAGACATTGGGGCATAGACCCCCTGACGGCTGAGCTGACAATGTCGCCAAGTCCTGGGGTCCTGGGGGGCTGCCCGGTCCTCCCGAGGAAGACCCGGGCTCTGAGCTGCGCCGGGCTGAGCCGGGGGTGGCGGCAAAGAGCCGGCCCCACGGCTCAGCGTGTGACCGGAGGGAAGCGTGCGGACTGCACTGAGACTGGGAGGTGCTGTGTCCACTGGCCCAGAACTCGGGACAGGAGGACACCCGCCGACGGGACAGGCCACAGGGGCGAGTGCGGTCACCCTCCTGACCGTCACGGGGGTTTTCCCGGGAGGACACCCCACCCGGGGGGCCGGGGACAGGAGCACTGGCTCCGCACACAAACCCCCGGCTGCCCTTCCCCCAGCACAAGCACAGGGCTCGCTATGGTCCTTTTTCTGCAGTCCAGCAGGCGGACATCCTGGATGTGGTCCCAGACTCACTCTTCCTGGGCTCACTCTCCGCCAAGTGCCCGCGCCACCGGTCACCCCGGGAGCCGCCCCCCGGGTCCACCCGGCAGGGGTGGAGGCCCTGGTCTCTGACCCAGACAGGCATCCGAGCCTGCCTCCCGCCCCGCCCTCCCCCCAGGCCGGCCTGTCCCTGTTCCTCAGAACACTCCAGGGTCTGCAGGCGCGGCCCTGCCCGGTCCTCCACGGCCCGTCCCCGGCACCGCGGGCGCTCACTTGTGGTACCAGTTCACGCGCATCTCCTCCGTGAAGTACTTCATGAAGCACTGCAGCCGGATGCCGTCCGGGGTGCAGAGTATCTTCAGGGGAGACGCAGACAGGCCTGCAGAGAGCGGGACACACTCAGCGGGTCTCAACGTGCGGGTCGAGACCCACCGATGGAAAACTGCTAGCAAGGGTCGCCTAAGACCATCGGAAAACACAGATATTTGCATGATGATTCATGAACAGCAGCAAAATGACAGTGATGAAGTAGCCACGAAAACAATTTTAAGATTGGGGGTCACCACCACATGAGGAGCTGTATTGAAGGGTCACAGCATTAAAGAAGGTTGAGAACCACTGAGTGACTCGGGTCTCAGACACAGCCCTGCCACGTGAGGGGGGCCACGTGAGAGGGAACCGTGTAGGGGCCACGTGAGCAGAGGGCCGCGTGAGGGGGAACCACGTGATGGGGCCCACGTGAGCAGGAACACGTCAGGGGACAGCCCCACAGGCAGGTCCGCGCCCACCAGCACAGACACGCTCCCACACGCGTGCATCTGTCTGTCAGCCCCAGACCCTCACGCCGGTCCCCTGCCACAGTCATTGGTCAAACAAGCACCTGCCACGTCCCCATCACGGACAGACCCTGAACCCTGCTGACCACGGGGAGGAGAGGGTCGCGGCTGCCCCTAGCGGCTCAGCGTGTGACAGGAGGGAGGCGTGTGGATTCCCCTGAGACCGGGAAGTGCCGGGTCCACTGATCCAGAAACTCCCCACTCCCAGGCAGGCACGCTCCCCACCAAGACGACCCCGCCAACGTGAGAGGCCGCTGGCTTACCGCAGACTCTGCTCATGGCCAGGATCATGTCCTCGTACACTGCGGAGAGAGAGGCACACGGTTACCGCCCGGCACCGTGTGGGCACGGCCTCCCACGTGGCACTGCACTGACGCGGGACACGGCAACGTGCGTGTGAAAGGTGAAATGCCAGAGGCGCCAGGCGTCCACCGAGGCTGGTGGGGGTAACCCTCCCGCTCCCCCCATTCATCAAAGCCTGGCCCCCCACGTCCGGCCGTGATGAACTGCCTCCTGGCAGACCCCGCCTCGGGCCACGCCAAGCCCCGGAGAGACGCGCTGTCTGCGGAGGGACCCGACCCCGGGACCGCCACGCCTGCCTCATCCCCGACACGGCCCGCCCTGCATGCAGCGGGAGGACAGGCAGGGGGCGCTGGAGCCGGGGCGCGGGGGACGGGCCCGCAGGCCTCACCGTCAGCGCGAGGGGTCTCTCCCCAGCGGGACGGAGCGGCCACTGTACCTTTGCCCGCGATCTCCAGCGTGGACACGTCCTGGCCTCTGTCGTCCTTCAGAATCGCCTTGTACTCGCCCTGGTCCTTCTTGGACAGCTACGAGGGAAGCACACCCACGGGCCGTGAGATGGGCGTCCCGTCTGATCGAGAGGGGACTATGCTGATGACTGTCACTCCGGCACCAAGATGGCTGCGCCCCCAGCTGAGGGCATGTTCCCATCAGGAGCCATAGGAGCCATCGGCAGGGCCCCCATGGGGACCTCAGGCCATGACTCATACCTGGTGGGGTTTGACAGGGGACCCCAGGCTGTGCTCCCCCACTTGGCAGGGCTGACAGGGGACCTGAAGATGTGCTTTCTGTCTTGCTGTTGGGCTAGGGGACCTCAGCCTGCTCCCCCCACTAAGTAAGGCTTGACAGGGGACTTCAAAATTGGCCGGGTCTAGATCTAGCCCAGTGGAAGGAAGGGCAGCTGAATCTGGGTCGCACGCAATTTGAGGTGCATGTGGGTGGGCGGGGACTTGACTCTGGGTCCATGGTGCACCCCAGACTCTGACAGGCGGAAGGTTTTCATACACATGTTACTAATTTTCTTTCGTCTCTGACCCTTCTGTTACAGAGAAAGGGCAAACAGCAATAGTAACGTATTTCCTCTAATTAACCCCTTTTCATGTGCACGGATTTTGTGCACCGGGCCACTCGTCACCATATACAGTGGTACCTCGAGATACGAGTGCCCTAACCTACGAGATTTTTGAGATACGAGCCATCGAGCGAGCGATTTTTGCTTTGAAATACGAACAACATTTGAGATAGGAGTCATTGCGTGGATCGGCCGGCTGCACACGACCCACCCGTTTACCGCGACGTGAGCGTCTCATAGTTTCCCACGCCTCAAGGTGACGGAACGAATTAAACTCGTATCTCGAGGTGCCACTGTAAAACGGAACGCTTGCTGCCCAGCCAATGGCTCTGTGGTTGAGTGTCAACCTATGAACCAGGAGGTCAAAGTTTGATTCCTGGTCAGGGCACAGGCCCGGGATGCAGGCTCACTGGCTCCCCCGTGTGGGGCGGGCAGGATGGGGCAGGGAGAGGAAGGGACAGCCAATCGATGATGCTCTCTCGTCACTGATGTTTCTCTCTCCTTTCCCCCACTCCCCTCCGAGCTGAAGTCAATGAAAGCGTATTTTAAACATAAAATAGAGTGGGATCCCTATGACAGGTTCCGCTGGAAACCACGGAGACCGGGCTGCAGTCGGAGACAGGCGGGGCCTCGGGCTCCGGACTCTGGGCTCCGGGCTCCGAGCTCCAGGCTCCGGGCTCCGGGCTCCGGGGGGGGGGAGGGGTTGGGGGCCACACACCTTGGGCAGGAGCAGCTCGCAGACGCCGCGCTCCAGGTCGGGCGGGGTCTCGGTCTCCAACAGGACGTCATCCTTCAGCCACCGGAACGCCGTCTCCTTCTTGGTGTTGGCGACCTGGGAGGGAGGAGGCCTGGGTTCAGGGTGCGCCCTCGGCTCGGGGGCTCTGCCCTCCCCCCCGGCCCCAGCGGGACTCCGTGCTGATCGGACACGCGGGCGGGCGGAGGCCGGCGGAGGCTCAGTGCCGCCAGCTGTGTGCCCGCGGGTCCGGGCATCAGCCCGTGCTGCCCCGAAGGTCGGGGTTCACTGCCCGGTCCAGGGCGTGTGCCCGGTCCGGGTGCGTGCAGGAGGCAACAGTGGACGTGTGCCTCTCTCACATGGACGTTTCTCTCCTTTCCTCCCCCCCCCTCCCCTCTCTCTAAAATCGAGGGGAAACGCCCTGCAGGGAGGAAAGGCCGAGGGTCCGGACGGGCCCCGGAGGAGACGCCTGCGGTGACCGCAATGGCGGTGCCGGGCCGGGCCATGCGCAGCGCGTGTGAAGAGAGAGGTTCACCCCGTGGGCCGCTCTCCTCCGGGGCCCAGGACGCCGGCTGCGGTGCTTCTGGGGCAGCGACGTCGACACTTGGCCACGGAGGGAGGCACCGAGGAGGGGGCTCCCTCCCGGCGACACGGACAGGCTCGGAACCGAGTGTTCGCAGACCCAGGGCGCCGCCTGCCCGCCTGCCCCTCCACCAGGCTCCCTCCTTCCGCCCCCTGCAGCCCCTGGCGCCCCCCTAAACCTTCCCCCCCACCAGAGGGAGAGCCCCGCCTCCGTCCGGCCGCTCACCTTGCACACCAGGCGGACCTCACACTCCTCGGTGACGTCCCAGTGCAGGTACTCGGCAAAGTGCGGGCCTGGAGGGGGGTGGGGGGGAGCGGGCAGAGTGAAAAGGAATTACCTTATATAGTAGCATGTGTGTATGTAGATGCATGTGTGTGCACATGAGTGTACATCCGCATGTGTGTTTCGTGTGTATGAAGGTTTGTGCGTACCTGTATGTGTGCAAGCGGGTGAATATATGTATGTGGGGTGTGCGCCTGCATGTGTGATTCAGGAGTGTGCATAAACATGTGTGTGTACTTGTGTGCCTTGCAGGTAGAAGCAGCAGCCGCTCAGTGTGAACCGGGAAAGCCCGTGTCCAGGCTCTGCGGGACCTGTGCACGGTGAGCAGAGGGGAGGGGAGGGGAGGGGAAGGGAGGGGAGGGGAGCAGAGGAGAATGGAGGTGAGGGGACGGAGACACCACTTGGCCTGGCCACGTCGCAAACGCACCATGTTCTGGATTCAAACTGGACTTACCGGTCTGCTAACACAGTGTGTGTGTATGCGGAGGACACTTACAAGTAATTCACACGCTCACAGCAATGTCATTAGTCCGTGCCACACACACATGCAAGGCACATGCAGAGAGTATGGACTGAATTCCCCCAATAAACATATCCTACACCATTAAAGAAGTCCATCACATAGAAAGGGGTAAAGCGTTTTTGACGATTAAAAATAAAAATAACTAAAAACAACAAACTTAAAAAGTACGTCTTGGTGGCATATTGTATAACCCGTCTTCTCATGTTTCTCAAAAGGCAGAGAAATCCCCCGTAAACATCCCGCTAAAAAGGTAAGCCTTGCCGAGACCGGTGTGGCTCCGTGGACAGAGCGTCGGCCTGCGGACTGAAAGGTCCCAGGTTCGATTCTGGTCAAGGGCATGGACCTTGCTTGCAGGCACATCCCCAGTGGGGGGCGTGCAAGAGGCAGCTGATCGATGTTTCTCTCTCATCGATGTTTCTGAGTCTCTATCCCTCTCCCTTTCTCTCTGTAGAAAATCAATAAAATGTATTAAAAAATAAAATAAAAAATAAAAAGGTAAGCCCTGGCGTGGTTTTTGAGGCTCCATTTTACTCTGTATCTGGGGACGCGCGTTTTTTAAACACAACACATTGAACACGGACTGCTTGCAGGTAAAACATGGAAAAGTTAAAACAGGTCCCCTGGTTCTACGTGAAGCAGCAGGTTCCTGGGGAGAGGGCAACGGACAGAAATGGCCCCACGTGTCCAGAGCCGGACGCCCGAGCCCTGGCCACCGAGACGGCATCACGCGTGTGATGGGCCGCTGTGGGGGTCCGACTCTAACATACACCCAACCCCCCGCCCTGGGTGTCCCGCCCCTGCGGGCGGCCGGCGACGCCCACCTTGCTTCCGGAGAAACTCCTTCCTCTGGAACTCAGCCTCGTCCAGCACGGCCTTGAAGGCTGCATCAGCAGGAGGGGGGGCGTGAGACGCGTTTCCCGCCCGCGGCGGCTCCGGCCCCCTCCCCCGGGCGCGCCCGCCCGCCCGCCTCCCCGGCTGGCGGCCTACCGTCGCCGATGAGCACCAGCGAGGACTGGTTCTTGGCCTTGCCGTCGTGGATCTGCACCGTGTAGGTGCCCTCGTTCTCGGCCGTGAACTGGTCCATCACCATCTCGATGATGCCTGTCGACTTGTCGCACTTGATCTTGTGCGTCTGGACGCGGGAGCCGTGGTGAGACTCCGTCCCGGCTCTCGCCCCGGGAGTGGACACGCGAGACACAAGGGAATGGTCCACCCACCCCACGGGCACCACCCTGTGACCGGAACCTGCTCGCACACCTAGCCGGTCCGCTCCGACACAGACAGCACGCGCAGCTCCCAGCGCTGGGACCCAGACGGACCCCCGTCTCCCCAGACCTGCCCCCCACTTCATCCTGCCGGCCTTCCACACCCCCATTTCCACCGGCCAGACGGGGTGCAGACACACACAGGGGCGCCTGAGCCAGGGACTCACCCACACAAAGCTGCCACTGGGAGCTGGAACACGTGTACGTGCACACACACAGGCACACCCCCCACACATGCACTCATACACACACACACACATGTATGCACCCACATACATTCACATTCACACACAGGCACACCCACATACACATACACTCATACATGCATGCACACACACATGCATACACCTGCATACACTCACATTCACACAGATAGTCCCACACTACATGTGCTCACACATACACTCAGAGAGAAGCATGTGCACACACATACACACACTTGTGTACCCACTCACACACGTGTGTGTGCAGACATATGCATACCCACACATGCACAATCACACATGCACACCCACACAGATATACACGCTCTAACACATACACATAGTAGCACATACACACTCGCGTGCATGCACACATGTGCATGCATGTGCACACATAGACAAATGTGCACACGTTGCATGTGCTTGCACATACGCACAGAGAAGCATGTGTGCGCACACACACTCATGCTCATATACATATTCACACATGCATGCGCCTGTGTGCACACACTCACATACACACTCACACACACAGGCACCCACGCACGCACACGCCTGCTCACCGGGCTGTCGGAGACCTCGCGGTCGTTGATGACGAAGCGGAAGCCGGCGTCGGGGGACAGCTGCTCGGCCTGCAGCCAGAAGCGCACCTGGCCGTGCTCGAACACCTCGTACGCCAGCTCCGACTTGAGCGGGACCGCTGCGGGGGGTGCGGGGGACCCTCACCCAGAGCCCCTGCTGCGCGGACTCCCGGCAGCCAGCCCCGGGGTGCAGCGGGGGACAGGGGCCGCGAACCCAGAGACCCCGGGCCCCGCTCGCTCCCGGCGGCCCTGGGGGTGCGCCTCCGCGTCCCGTGGGGTTCAGCCGCCGCCGGGGCTCCCCTGGCCCGCAGCCACCCCGCACCCCACATTCAGTGCCACAGAAGCGCGTGTCTGCGAGCCACGGGCTGAGCTGGCGGTGGTGCCAGGCCAGCAGCGGCCAGCCTGGGGGCGGGGCCCCTCTCCGCCCCGCCCCCACAAAGCCCCGCCCACACAAAGCCCCGCCCCCACAACGCCCCGCCCACGGCAGCGCGGCCCCGCCCACTCACTGGGGTTCTTTATCTCGTTGCTCAGCGCCAGCAGCCGCTCCAGCTCTGTGAGGAGGAGAGAGAGACCGGCGTGGGCGCCGGACCCCCCACCCCCGTGGGCTCCTGGCTCCCCTCGGCCAGGAGGCTCCGGTGCAGGGAGCGCCCCCACGTGTCACTGAGGGCGCGGGGCTTCCCCGGGGAGGGAAGGAGGGCTGTCCCCGGAGGCAGCACCCTCACCACCCGGACCGACTGCGCACACCTGCCAGGGGCAGGTCCCCGGTGGGGCACGTGGGGTGGGCGGGGCGTGTGGGCGGGACCAGATGTGGGCGGGGCGTGTGGGCGGGGCGTGGGGTGCAGGGCGTGAAGATGGTGCATGTGGGCGGGGCTGGATATGGGGGGGTGTGGGCGGGGCCAGGTGTGGGCATGTCGTGTGGGCGGGGCCAGGTGCAGGCGTGGCGTGTGTAGGTGGGGCATGGGGTGCAGGGCATTTGGGCAGTGCCTGTGGGTGAGGCTGTATGTGGGCGGGGCAGGGTGCAGGGGCGGGGCCTGTGGGCGGGGCATGGGGTGGGCGCAGTAAGATCCCGGGAGAGAGGTCTGCTCCGGGTCGCCAATCCCACAGGAACCGCCCTCGGTGGGCCTGGCTGCCAAGGCGCTGGTGGTGGCCGCCGCCCCCCTTCCGAGCGCCCGCAGCGCCTGCCACCCCAGCGCCCACCGAGGTGTCACCCCAGGACCCCTGCCGCCCTCCCTCCCCCTGGCAGAGCGCAGTGCACGCTCCCAGGAGGCAAGGTCCCAGCCCTCTCTTCCCCCACCCCTCTCCCCCCTGTGTCCCCTCCCTCCCTCCTGACCGGGAGGCGGCCTGAGATCGGGCCACAAAGCCGCCCTGGCCCTGTGTCTGAACTGGGAGCTGGGCCAGGCCTTCCTGGCGGAGGGGCGGCCTGGGCTGGACCCCAACCCCCACCGGGGCTCGGCAGGGACGGCCACAGTGAGGAGCGGGGCCTGTCCCCTCCCAGCCCCCCACTGTCCCTGACGGCTGTGCACCGGCCGCGCCCACTACCAAGGAGGCGACCCGTGTCATCCCCCCTGGCCACGAGCTGAGTCCAGGCTCAACCGTCCCCCGTCCTGCTGAGACGGTGCAGGGTTGGGGGGGAGCACTTCCCTGAAGGTTTTCAGGATGTTTGGGGGGCACCGACCTACAACCCAGGAGGGCTCATGCCCAGTGGGGGGCGTGCAGGAGGCAGCCGACCCACGCTCCTCTCTTGCCACTGATGCTTCTCTCCCTCCCTCTCTCTGACACCAATAAACACTTTTTCTAAAAAAAATAGGACCGGTCGAGACCGGTGTGGCTCAGTGGTTTGGCTCAGTGGACAGAGCGCAGGCCTGCAGACTGAAAGGTCCTGGGTTTGATTCCGGTCGGGGGCATGGACCTTGGTGGCGGGCACATCCCCAGTGGGGGGCGTGCAGGAGGCGGCTGATGGATGTCTCTCTCTCATCATGTTTCTCTCTCTCCCTCTCCCTTCCTCTTTGTCAAAAATCAATAAAATAGTCGAGACTGGTGTGGCTCAGTGGATAGAGGGTCGGCCTGCAGACTGAAAGGTCCCGGGTTCGATTCCGGTCAAGGGCATGGACCTTGGTGGCGGGCACATCCCCAGTGGGGGGCGTGCAGGAGGCGGCTGATCGATGTCTCTCTCTCTGGATTTTTCTGACTCTCTATCTATCCCTCTCCTTTACTCTCTATAAAAAGTCAATAAAATATTTTTTTAAAAAAAAATAAGACCAATGTGGCTGGCCCTCCCTGAAGAGGATGAGCAGGGGGGTCCGACGGGAGAGTGGGCCCAGGCAGCGAGCGAATCCGCCTCGGAGCCCGGCCAGCAACCCCAGAAGCCACGGCCTCTCCCCGGTCACTGGACGGAGGGACGGTCCTCCCAGCACCTCCTTCCCCGGAGGGAGGGATAGAGGGAGGGACGATCCGCTTCGGCCCAGGAAGGCGGTCACCCCCAGGAGACAGGCACCGGCCTGCGTTCCCTGTCCCCGTTCCTGGACAGCGGGCGCGCGCCTGGCATCCAGGTCAGGATGGACGGACGTCCACACCAGCACGCCCGCTCCCCGCTGCCGCCTGCAGGGCGAGGACAGCCGGGAGCGAGGGGGTTTCTCCTTAAACCTGGGCCTCTCCGCCCGGCCCCCGCCCGCCCCCCACCACCACCCTGTTCCCCGGAGCCCCGCCCGCGCCTCACCTGCCTCGTCCAGCACGAAGCTGGAGGACACGCCGTCCGTGTCGCTCACGGACACGGAGTAGGTGCCCAGGTCCGCGGCGTCCGGGCTCTTGAAGTACAGCTTGGAGCTGCGGGCGAGCAGAGTGGGGGCAGGGGGGGAGGGTCAGGGTCCCGCTGGCCGCGTGGGGAGGGAGGGAGGGAGGGGTCACGCCCGTCCCCGGCGTGTGACTCACTGGTCGCCCTCGGTCTCCACGCGGCAGCGGCCCTCGTCCGCCAGCGCCTCGTAGGCCTTGCACCAGGTGAAGCGGGAGGCGTCCGTCATCTCGGGGCAGCGGAAGCTCAGGAAGATGTCGCCCTGCTCGTCCACCCCCGCGCTGACCTCCTGCGTGCCTGCGGGGGGGGGGGGGGGGGCC
>PVJN01056997.1:0-12593 GCA_004026805.1 Lasiurus borealis
AATACTGAGGATCCAAACTGGAGGTCTGCAGGGAAAATAATATTGGTTTTAAGATCAAAAGGGGCTAATCTTTAAGCCAAAATGGCAGTGAAAGAAACTAAAAAAGGAATTTACTACTTTTGGCTTGGTCTATCAATTACACTAAGTGAGAGGAAACCTTTGTGATAAAATATCCAGATGAGGTTCCTTTGTTTTCAAATTGGCATAAGTTAAAGAAGGCAGCATGAGTAAACTACTCAATAAATTCATGGCTGTTAAAATGCTCAACACACAAAATTCTCAATACTCTTTCACATTAACTCCTTAGCTTTCAGATAACCATCCAAAAACTATCAGACAGAGTACAATGAGTGGCCAGATTATTATGATCTCCGAAGGCATAATAATCTGACCACTCAGGGTATATATTAGAGGCATGGTGCATGAATTCGTGCATGGGTGGGGTCTGGCCAGCCTGGCCAGGGGCAGGGCACATGGACAGTTGGCCAACCTGACTGCTGGCTGAACTCCTGGTCAAGGGGACAATTTGCACATTAGCCTTTTATTATATAGAATATACAGTGAGTAGCCAGATTATTATGTGTTCAGAGATCATAATAATCTGGCCACTCAGTGTATATCTCCTTGAGAAAGAAAAGTTATCTGCCACCCACTTAGAAAGAAGTTTAGATTGATGGTCAACTGATTGTTGAAATAAAAGTTTATATCAATCTCAATATCCCAGTTTGTTGCTAACCAAGACCGTTTTTATTCAGAATTAACCTGTGGGTTGAAGAATGACAGCTCCTCTGCCTGCTACAGCACCTTTCCCTACCTTCCTAATCCATCTGACTAAAATAGGTAGCCCTTACTTCCTGGGAGGCAAGGAGTCATTGGAGAGGCTTTAAAATATCAAGAGGATTTCAGTAGAATGATGCAACATCTTCATAATTCATAATATGAAAACTAACTTAAAGGCAAGTGCTGAGAGGAGCTAATATTCAAGAATAAGAGCATAACCTAGTTTTAAATTATTTTTCTAAATGACCAGACAACTAGGCCAAAAAAAAACCCTCACTTGTTTTTCCTATTTTCTTTTTGTATCTACTTAGTTAAAACATACAAAGATAGGAAGAATTCTTAGGACTGTAACAGCTGAATTCATCAGAGTGTAGAAAATGTAATTTTATAGACATACATATAACAAAAATATATTATACGTATATATGTGTGGGTATATATATAAAACTTGATAATCCCTAAAACTCACATTGCTATCATGAAATTTATAAGTTTTTCATTTTCAAATGAGATTCATGTTTAGTAATCCTAATGTGCAAAGTGGTATGCCAGCTATGGCTGTGGCTTTATAACTACATGATAACAAAACACCTTGATGAAAAGTAAAAAATCCAGCCACTGATGCAAGGACTTTAGTTACATGACACAACTAAGTGATGAAAACATCTGAACCTCTCTTTACTGGTCTATCCTGAAGTGACAGAGACCTGACTTCCATAGGAAAGTAGAAAAATGTATATACTCTACACAGTGAAATATTCTAACTTATTTCAAACAGAATGCTTTAATTAAAAATATAAATAGCCCTCGCCAGGTAGCTGAGTTGATTAGAGCACTGTCCCAATGCACTGATGTTGTAGGTCCAATTCCTAGTCAGGGCATATATACAAGAATCTACCAATGAATGCATAAATACATGTAATAACAAATCAATGTTACTTTCTCTCTGAAAATCAAATTTTAAAAATATATAAATGTTTTACATAAAATAGCAGACACAAAGAGCTTGTCACAATGACCCATTTCCTATTGAAAACTGTCAAAATCTGGGTAAAAGCACAATATCCTGTAGTGGAATTCTACTTGTAGTCAATGATTTTAAGAAGGCTCTCTCCTGCTGATTTATGAGATGTTCCTTTCAACCATGCCTCACTAATAATTCTATGCAAGAGAGAAAAAGAAAAAGGCGACAGTAAAGGATCCTGGGATGTGCCATCAAAAAGCTTTTATTCTTCTGAAGAAAGAAAGTTATGACCTTTGACACTGTGCTCTGGTGCTGAAGAAACTGCTCATAAATGTATGTCCATAATGAAGCAGAAATCAATAATTTCATTTAATCTAGTAAACTATTAGGTAGTGGGACACGATATGTTTGAAGAGCCAAATGTCCTCTTATTAATGACACCTAGATTGCTGTTTCATAAAAATGAAAGTTTTGTTTTCCTATTTCATATATTTTTAAATCATTGTACTTTTCACTATCATATATGAAATGTGTCCAGCATTTTAAAGTTAACACAAACCTTTTTCTTAAAAGAAAATCACTTCATAAAAATTCATTTTTAATGCACATTACCTTCTTAAATATTATGGACTAGAGGGCTGGTACACAAAATTCATGCACTGGATGGGGGTAGGGAGTCCCTCAGCCCAGCCTGTGCCTCTCACAGCCCGGAAGCCTCATCAGTTGGCTGCCTCTTGCATGCTCCCTACTAGGGACATGTGCATGTGCATGTGCCATGACTGGGAACTGAACTGTGACCTCATAGGTCAATCAATGCTCAACCACTGATCCACACTGCCAGGTAGATTGTTATTTAAAGAGTAAGTTCCCCTAGGCTAAGCTGTATATGTTTAACAGTTATTGCAGATAAAATACAATAGCAATTTAATCATTTATACTAGTTAAATAACTAAATTTTCTTATTGTATCCATGACATTAATAAGTTTCAGGAAAATATAAAATGGTATTATAGTATAGCATTATTTTACTTGAAAATAGTAATGTCAGACATTACTTCTCATAATAATGAGGAATTATTCCACTGTTAAGTTTAGGCAAAATTCAGTGCCGCAAAAAGCTGTGCTTATTTTCACTCTTAATGAAACTGCTCTAAGATTTTAATGATCTATAAATTCCCTGGCACAAAGGATATTTTTCAAGTCTTGTCTTCCTGAAACCCTTTGTTGCAGCTGAGGTTGTTTCATAAACTCTTTGAAACTTCTATCCTGACTTCTGTGATTTCTGTCCTTTACTGTTTTTCTACCCACTTTCTGGCAATTGTTGTGTCTCTGTTGGCTCCCCATGCTTCTTGCACTTTACACTCATCCTGCTCAAAAGCAAGACTTACATTAACTCCACCCAAGTCAGACCTGCTGATAATCAACTCGTACCTTTTGGTCATGCCTTTCCTGACTCCTAACTGGTCTCTTGGACCACCTGCTAAACTGCTTCACCTAAACATCTCAGACACCTTAAATAAACACTTCCCAAGCCAAACTCTTAAACTTGTTCCTTATGTTAGCACCTCATCCTGTGTTCTCCATTTAGTTGGTGGCACTACCATTTACCAAGTCACCCAAACGAGAAATATTAACATCATCCCAAACTTCTCCCTTTCTCTTGAGGTCAGGGACTGTTCTCTCTCGTGTTCTCGTTCTCTCTCTCTCTCTCTCTCTCTCTCTCTCTCTCTCTCTCTCTCTCTATCTATCTCTTTCTCATGCTATTGTTCATTTTTCTTAATTGTGGCATTCTCAAGACCTAGCAAAATAGTCTTTCAATAAATATTTTTTTAGAGAAATAAATAACTGTGCCAAGTCAGAAATATGTCTAAATACAGAATTTTCAAGCATCCAATAAGTATTTTAGTGTCTACAATGTGCCACTGGGTGCTCTGGCAGAAGGGAATATCAGTCAAGGTCACTAAAAAGCTCCATTAACTAGCACTGGGTTAAGGCAGTGAGGAAAGACAAAAATGCATTTGGAGGGTTGCTGGGGATTAAAATAAAGAGGGCCAGAATTATTCAGAGAAATGAAATTGAAAAGTTAAGAACTAAGTCCTCAATGATCAAGCAGGTAAGACATGATTCTTCCAGACTCCATCTTTATTTTAGATCCTGCAAAATGGGAGTCTGGATAAACACAGATACTTTCTCTCACTACAGACACATAGAATGTAGCATTGAACATATTAAAAACAACATCACCATCACTAACAAAATTTTAAGGACAAGATCAGAGCAGTAAACTTTGACTTGATGCCATGATAGCCCAGAGGTGGCTACAGGAACTAGAGGCTTCTTCAAAGTGGAAGTGATTTGTTTCATCAAAACATGGTTAACTGAGACCTGACGCTGGGATCCTAGATGCACTTGGAGAAAAGATCTGTAGAAAAACTCACCTATCAAAACTAGCAACAAGGAGGTTTTATTCTGAAAGAGAAGACATTTTTCTCATGGCAAATATCATGGCCTCTATCACACACTTGTGTAGATTCTAAATTTATACAATTAATTCAGAGCAGCCAAGGATTAACTCCCAAATTCGTTCATGACCAGTGAAACCTTGGGGCACCAAACAGAAATAAACACTTCCATTATGTAAGATGCATTAATAAGCCTTACTGAAGATGAAATCATACTATTAAGGGAAAAGCATCAGGTATCAAAAGTTTGAAATAACAATACGTTGAAGGACACCATGAGATAAGGATTTAAGAGGTTTAAAATCACGAAAGAAAAGACAAAAATAGCCCTGACCAGTTTGGCTCAGTGGATAGAGCATCGGCCTGCGGACTGAGGGGTCCCAGATTTGATTCCGGTCAAGGGCATGTGCCCAGGTTGCAGGCACATCCCCAGTGGGAGATGTGCAGGAGGCAGCTGATCAATGTTTCTCTCTCATCGATGTTTCTAGCTCTCTATCCCTCTCCCTTCCTCTCTGCAAAAATCAATAAAAAATATATTAAAAAAGAAAAGACAAAAATAAAAGCCACTAGGGGAAAACATAATGATTTGCAAGAGTATGAGCAAACAGAGCCTAAGGGACACCAATGAACAGACCAGAAGGAGTACAGTGAGAGAATGGGGTACCAAGAACATTTGAATAATCGCTAAAAACTTTCCAAACTTGATAAAAGAAATGAATCTACACACAAAAAGTTCTCTAGAATAAATTAAAAAAGATCCACACAAAATATAGATTTATAATAAAATTATTAACAAGACAAAGGCAAAGAGAGAATCTTGAAAATAGCAAAAGAAAAAAGACTTGTCAGATACTTATTCCTCAAAAAGATTAACAGCTCATTTCTCATCAGACACTATGGAGACCAGAAGATAGTGGGATGACATATTTAAAGTGACATAAAATACTGTAAACCAAGAATTCTATATCCAGTAAAACTGTCCTTAAGAAATGATATACACAAAAGACACTCTACTCAATAAAATAGAACACACATTCTCCTTAAATACACATGAACTATTCTTTAGGATAGATCAGATATTAGGCCACAATACAAGTCTCAATACAATTTTAAAGATTAAATTCATGCAAAGAATTTTCTCCAACCACAAAGGAATAAAGCTAGATGTAAAAGCACAGAAGAAAAACTAGAAAACTCACACATATGTAGAAATTAAACAAGTCTTAACCAGTTGGTCAAGAAAGAAATCACACACAAAAAAATTAGAAAATACTTTTGAGACAATCAAAAATGAAAATACAACATATCAAAACTTAAAAGAGTTTCGTTGGAAGCAGAGCTGTAGCTGTAAATTTCTACATTAAACAACAACAACAAAAAACAACAACAACAACAACACACAAAGCAATAACCTAAACTGCACCTCAAGGAATTAAAAAAAGTAAAACTAAACCTAAACCTAGAAAACGGAAGAAAATAAAAATTAGAGTTGAGGTAAATGAATGAGAGGATAGAAAAAAAAAACAATAGAGGGAATCAACCAAACAAAACATAATTAATTCTTTGGAAAGATAAACAAAATTGACAAATCTTTAGCTAGACTGACAAAAGGAAAAAAGAAAGAATACACAAATAACTAAAATAAGAATGAAATTGGGGACATTACCACCAATATTACATAAATAAAAAATAAAAATATTGTAAGACATTATGAACAACTGTACACCAGCAAATTAGACAACCAAATAAAATGAAAAATTTTAAAACCACATAAATTGCCTAATATTTAAGAAACTGAAAATCATAACAAGAAATTGAATCAGTATTCAAAAACCTCCTTACAAACAAAGTAAAGATCCAGATGGTTTTTTTGGTGAATTTTATAAAACGTTTAAATTGGAATCAACATCAATCCTTCTCTTCCCCCAAAAAATAGAAGGGAAAACTTCCTAAGTAATTCTAATACCAAAGCCAGATAGACATCACAAAAAAAGAGTTACGAAATCTGTTTCCTCAAAAATAGGACAGTGTCTTATAATAATTTTTGCTCCCAAAGATGCGATAAGGTCTTATCTTCAGGAGATGTCTTATTTTTTCATGAAGAAGAATACGGTACACATTTATTGTTGACCCCAAAAAAAAAAAAAGGAAATTTTTTACCTGTATACGGTATGGTAATAATTGTCATTACAAACCAGCTCACTGATTGGCCGCAGAGCAGTCGGAGCTGTTCAGGCAGTGCAAAGTTTCTTTAAATCAGGAGTCAGATGCCTTATGTAGCTTTGGGGACCTTATATTTGGGGGAGGTCTTATTTTCAGGGGATGCCTTATATTACAGCAAGAGGCAAAACTGGAAGTAGGTCTTATTTTCAGGAGATGTCTTATTTTGGGGGAAACAGGGTACTAGCAAATTGAATGCAACATCATATTAAAAGGATTATACTGCTCAAATAGGATTTATCCTAAGAAAGCAAAGATGTTTCAACACAAGAAAATAAATCAATGTGATGCACAGCATTAACATAACAAAGGTAAAACCTATATGATCATCTCAACAGATACAGAAAAGACAGGTTAAAAAAAATCCAACACCTTTTCATGAGAAGACACTCAGAAAACTAAAAACAGAGAAACTTCCTCAACATGACATGGGGCATGTAGGAAAACCCAGTTAATATCATACTCAACAGTGAAAGACAGAAAGCTTTTCCGCTATAATTTTTTGTGGGAAAGTATTCTATTTTTTCAGTTTTCTTTCTCTTACCAGTACATTAGACTCTGAATGGCAGGTAAAGCAAATATTCTTCCATATTGCAAGTGAGATAACAGTCTTGAAAGAGGTTAACATGACCACGATTTGCAAGGGCTCAAGGAAACTTTCAATGGGGCCCTATTTCCCAGTTGAGTATTATTTCCACAACTCCTACAAAAGGCAATAAAAACCTGGAAACCTAGCCTCTTTTAGGAAATATCTTAAAGAAACTATACTAATATTCTCTACCACTACCCAAACACACAAAATGCAAACATTTATTTACTTGACAGATGATATTCTCGACTTGGTAAAGGTTGTAAGACTTCTGACAAGTTCTGCAAAAATGCTTGAAGTAAATCTTGTTACTACCCTGTATGTACCACACATAAGCACTTTCCCATCAGATGTTGCCGTCCTTGCAATGATAATAACCATATTTCTGCTTTAAGAACTGAAAGTGCAAGGTATTCAACATTGTACTAGAAATTCTAGCCAGCGCAATTAGGTAGGAAAAAGATATAAATGACATCCAAATTGGAAGAAAAGAACCAAAACTATTCATTCACCAGTAACATGAGTTTATATACAGAAAATTCCAAAGAATCTACAAGAAAGCTTAGCTTATAAATGAATTCAGAAGTATTTGAGGGTACAAGATCAATATACATAAAGTTGTTGTCTTTATACACAACATCAGCAAACTATTCCATTTACAATAGTATCTAAAAGAATAAAATACCTAGGAATAAATTTCACCCAAAAGTGAAAGATTTGTATATTGAAAGATTTGTATATTGAAAACTTTGAAATATTACTGAAAGAAAATAAAAACCTAATGAGTAAAAACATACTTTGTGGGTTGGGAGACTTAATATTATTAATAACACTATAAAAAAAGATTGAAAGAGACACATTGGAATTGGAAGATATTCTATGTTCATGGATTGGAAGAATCCGCATAGTTAAAATGTTTATATTACCCAAAGCAATATACAGATTTAACACAATCCCCCATCAAAATGCAAATGTCATTTTTTAAAGAAACAGAACAATAAAATCATCAGATTATGCAGAATCACAAAAGACCCCAAAATAGCCAAAGCAATTCTAAGAGGGGAAAAACAGCCAGAGGTATCATACTATTTGACTTCAAAGTATACTGCAGAGCAACATTTATCAAAACAACATGGTATTGGCAGAAAAACAGACACAAAGACCAATGGAATAGAATTGAGAGCCCAGAAATAAAACCACTTGTATATGGGCAAATAATTTTTAAAGAAGGAGCAAAATACACACACTGGAGAAAAGCTGCTTCAATAAATGGTGCTGAGAAAATTGAAAATTCACATGCAAAAGAGTGAAACTAGACTATAGTTAATCCTCATGTACAAACTTCAACATGGATCAAAAACCTAAATGTACTAGTAAGATGTGAAACAATAAATTACATACAAGAAAACATAAGTACTAGACCTGTGGAACTTGGTTTCATGAATTTGACCTCAAAGGCAAGAAAAGTAAGTAAATGAGTCTTTATCAAACTATCCTGCACAGCAAAGGAAACCAACAACAAAACTTAAAGGCAACCAACTGAATGGGAGATGATATTTTCAAACAACAGCTCCAATAAGGGGTTAATATCCAAAATATATAAAGAACTAATACAACTCAACATCAAACAAAGAATCTAATTAAGAAATGGGCAGCGGACCTGAACAGACTCTTCTCCCATGTTAACATACAAATGTTCAACATATATATGAAAAGATGTTCAACTTTACTAGCTATTAGGGAAATACAAATCACAGCTATTAGAATGGTTATTATCAACAAGGTAAGTAATAACAAGTGTTGGAGAGGTTGTGAAGAAAAAGAAACTCTCATTCACTGCTGATAGGAATGTAAACTGGTACAGCACTATGGAAACAATATGGCAGTTCCTCAAAAAATTAAGAAGTTATCATACAGGTATCTGCTAGAAAAACTTGAAACCTTTATTTGCAAAGATATATGCAGCCCTATGTTCATTGCAGCACTATTCTCAGTGGCCAAGACATAGAAACAACCAAAGTGCACTTTGATGGATAACTGGATTAAAAAAATGTGTGTGTGTATATGTGTGTGTATGCAGGCTTGATCACCCCCAAATGCCCTCCTTTGCAGGCCTGGTCCCTCCCAACTGCCCTCTACTGCTGGCTTGCTCTCCCTTGCAAACCTGGTCTCTGCCAACTGCCTTTCCTGCTGGCCATCTTGTGGTGGCCATCTTGTGTCCACATGGGGGCAGGATCTTTTGACCACATGGGGGCAGTCATCTTGTGTGTTGGAGTTATGGTCAATCTGCATATTACTCTTTTATTAGAAAGGATAGAGGCTTGTTGCATGGGTGGGTGCCAGCTGGTTTGCCCTGAAGGGTGTCCTGGATCAGGGTGGGTGTTCCTTTGGGGTGTGGGGTGGCCTGGGCTAGGGACCTGTGGTGGTTTGCAGGCCAGCCACGCCCCACCTCAAGCAGAGGCCCTGGTATCTGGGTTTATTTATCTTCTACAATTGAAACTTTGTTGCCTTAAACAAAAAAGTTTAAGACCAGCCAGGGTGAGTGGAAAACTTGGCTTCCCCCATCGCCAGGGGCAACCCAAGCCTCCCTCCTGCTCTCTCTGTGGCCGTAGACATCTTTATTGGGTTAATTTGCATGCTCGCTCTGATTGGCTGGTGGGTGTGGCTGGTGGTGTGGCAGAGGTGCGGTCAATTTGCATATTACCTTTTTTAAACATATTTTATTGAATTTTTTTACAGAGAGGAAGGGAGAGGGATAGAGAGCTAGAGACATCGATCAGCTGCCTCCTGCATGCCCCCTACTGGGGATGTGCCCGCAACCAAGGTACATGCCCTTGACCAGAATCAAACCTGGGACCTTTCAGTCTGGTTTCGGCTGCATATTACTCTTTTATTAGATAGGATAGCCAAAGATGGAAACAATCCAAGTGTTCATCAGTAGATGACTATATAGATAAAATGTGGTAATGTACAATGGAATCTTATTCAGCCATAAAAAAACAAAGTTCTGATACATATTACAGTATGGACGAACCTTGAAAATATTTTGCTAAGTTAAAGAAGCAATGCATAAAAGTCCACATATTGTATGATTTCATTTGCATGATAATGTCCATGATATGCAAATCCATAGGGACAGAAATTAAATGACTGGTTCCAAGGAATAGGAGAGGGGAGAATTGGGACATGTGGAGTATCCTCATTCCATTGCTAGCTCTATTTAACTAGACACTGAAAATCACTGCTTTATAGCCAACTTCCATTTGGACAGATATATCAGCAAATGCTGAGTCTCCAAAATGACTGGAGTTCGCTATCCCTGCATTGAGGTTACAGGCAAGAAAATTTAGTTCCTTAAGATGTTAAGGACAATAAAAATGGAAACAATTTTATTATTTTTATTTTTTAGCAATTTTATTTCAAAACTAGGGTTCCAGTGCACGAAATTTTTCCAATGGGGTGGGGGTCTCTCAGTCCAGCCTGCCCCCTCTCATATATTGAGACCCCTCAGGGGATGTCCCAAGGGGAGTGGGCCTAAGCCGTAGTCTGGCATCCCTTTGTGGGAGGCGACCAGGCTGATCAGGGGAAGGCACCAGCCCCATTACCCCACTGCTGCAGCCACTGCCAGTCACCACAGCCACCAAGGTGTTTTCATCAACACAGACTCCAGTCCCTTCACCATGAAAAAATGACAACTTTCTTTAGGCATTTTCAAGATGTGTCTTTCACAGGATATGACATTTCTTTCTTTTTTTTTATCCTCACCTGAGGATATGTTTCCATTGATTTTTTTAGAGAATGTGGAAGAGAAAGATAATGACAGAGAGAAACATGAAAGTGAGAGGAACACTTTGATTGGTTGCCTCCTGCATGAGCCCTGACCTGGGCCCCAGCCAGGGAGGAGCATGCAATCTAGGTACATAGCCTTGAGCAGAATTGAACCCAGACCCTGCGGTCAGCAAGCCAAGGCTAATTACCCACTTAGCCAAACCGGCTAGGGCAAGATAAGACATTTCTTAGCCCTCCAGCAGATGACCTTCATTTTTTTCTCCAGGAGTGTGGTGGAAAAACCCTAGATCACCTTTTTGGACTCTTATATCCAAGTTACTAAGAACATTACCAGTGGCATACAGGGAGCTTAGCCAATGAGCGGTCACAAAAGGTGTTTCCTCTATAGTTCACACCTATCACCTCTGATCTCCCGCTCCACCCCTGCCAAGGTCTAAAGCCTCGGGCCTGGGCAGGGGCTCCCCAGCTCCCTCTGATCATGGGCTCTGCCCCTGCCCAGGCCCTAAGCCTCTGGCCAAGGTTTGGGGCCTGGGCAGGGCCCCCCCAGCTCCCTCCGATTGCTAGTTCCACTCATCAAGACCTAAAAACCTTGAGACCTAAGCAGGGGCCCCCAGCTCTCTCTGATTACCCACTCCACCCCTGCTAGGACCAAAGCCTCTGGCCAAGGCTTGCGACCTGAGCAGGGGACCCCCAGGTCCCTCTGATTGCCGGCTCCTCCCCTGCCCGGGAGCCAGCTGGCTCAGGCCTTTCCCAGGTTGCTCAGGACCCCTGTGGGGCCTACCTCAAGTGTTCTGGGTGCTGAGAAAGTTCCCGGGACCCAGGCTGCTGGGTGGCCTATGTATGCAAATTAGCCTCCATCTTTGTTGGATTAATTTGCATACTCACTGATTGGCTATGGGCATAGCAGAGGTATGGTCCATACATGATTGTCTATTATTAGGTATGATCATCTATTTACATCATCATCAACAATAAAGCCCTATACAAGTAAAGTAGTTGCACAATGATCAAGTCATATATATATATATATATATATATATATATATATATATATATACACACACACACATATATATATGTAATTCACACCAAGGACATGCTTTATTTATTTTTTTAGAGACAGGAGAGAAAGAAACATCAATATGAGATAAACATTGATCAGCAGCCTCCTGTATATGCCCTAAATGGGGATAGAGCCCACAACCTAGGAATGTGCCCTTACCAGGAATTGAACCCACCACTTTTTGGTGTACAGGACAATATTCCAACCAACTGAGCCACACTGGCCAGGGCTAAAGTCATATTTTTGAGATAAGAAGTGTCTTTAATCTCAGTGTCAGTTTCATTACCCTTCTCTTTTCTAGATTCTCGATTTGATGGGATATATTTGAATACTAGAGGCCCAGTGCATGAAAATCATGCACTTGGCAGGGATGTCCCTTAGCCTGGCCTGAGATTGGGGATTTCACAGTCTGGGAGCCTTCGGGGGATGTCTGACTGACGGCTTAGGCCTGCTCCTGCCACCGCTGCTGCCCCTCACCATGAGCCAGGCTCAGGGATTCTGGCTGAACCGCTCTCCCCCTATGGGAATGCACTGACCACCAGGGAGCAGCTCCTGCATTTAAGCGTCTGCCTGATGGTCAGTGCACATCATAGTGACTGGTAGTCCAGCCCTTCAGTCTTTTATTATATAGGAAAGACACATTTCCACATAATACACACCAGAAAGTTTTTAAGTATTGGCAATTCATGATTAGAAACAGCAAACCTGAGCTCTAATCCCAGATCT
>PVJN01056998.1:0-12592 GCA_004026805.1 Lasiurus borealis
CGCTTCCTCTTTCTTTTTATTACAGCAGACCCTTTAACATTTCTTGCATTGCTGGTTTGGTGGTAATATATTCCCTTAGTCCTTTTTTGTCTGTGAAGCTTCTCATTTCACCTTCAATTTTGATTGAAAGCCTTGCAGGGTACAGTATTCTTGGATTCAGACCCTTCCTTTGCATGACTTTGTATATTTCATTCCATTCTCTTCTGGCCTGATGATTTTCTCTTGAAAAATCAGTGGATAGTCTTATGGGGGTTCCTTTTTAGGTAACTTTCTGTTCCTCTCTGGCTGCTTTTAAGATTCTTGCTTTGTCGTTGCTGTTTGCCAATTTAATTATAATGTGCCTTGGTGTCTGTTTTGTGGGGTTCATTTTGCTTGGAACTCTGTGAGCTTCTTGGATTTGTGTGGGTTTTTCCTTTCATATAGTGGGGAAATTTTCTGTCCTTATTTCTTCAAACAGGTTCTCAAATCCTTGTTCAGTTTCCACTCTTTCTGGAACCCCAATTATGCGAATGTTGGGGTTTTTTTTTCGTGTTATCCCAAAGTTTCCTTAGGCTCTCCTCCTGCCTTTTACCTTTTTTTCTAGAAGCTGCTGTACTTGGGTATTTTTTCCTACCGTGTCTTCTAGCTCACTGATGCAGTCCTGTGCTTCTTTTAGTCTACTTTTGATCCTTTCTATCGAGTTCTTTATAGCAGTGATGTCATTTTTTATTTCTTTGTGCATTTCTTCATGCTTCTTCTTCATTTCCTCTTGGCTCTTACTCAGATTGTCGATTTTGTCTTCCATTCTTTTCATCCACCTTATGATCATTTCTCTGAACTCTTCCTCTGGCAGGCTTATTTCTGCTTCTATTTCGTTTACTTCCTTTTCTGGTGATACCTGCCTATCTGTTGTATGCAGGCTGTTTCTTCTTATGCCCATGGTTTTTCTTCTCTGGGTATCTGGCTATGTAGTTCTCTTTCCTACATTGATTGAAAGGGACAAACTACAACACGACCCGGTATAGCACACAAGGCACTAAACAGAAATGTATTCATGACGTTAATAATCACCAATAAGGTGATCACCAATGAAAGTCAAATTAGGGGTAAGTAGAGAAAGAAGAAGAGGAAAATGAGGGAAAAGGAAAGGAAAGAAGTGCCAAAATGAGATTGGGAGAGGGAGAAAAAAAATATAACTAAATGAACAAAAAATAAAATAAAATAAAATAAAAAGCAGAAGAAGAAAAAGAAAAGAGAAACAAAGTCAGAGAGAAAAGAAAGAGGATAGGAGAGAAAAGGGGAACAAAATATAAATGTCAGGAGAAAACTGCAATAGAATAGTCACTAATCCCAATAAAGGCCAGCAACCAGTACCTAGAAATTAATATAAACTGCAAATAACAACTGGCATCGAGTGATGTGAGGAAAAGGGGAAGTGGAAAAAAAAGCAAGCAAAAAACAAGATAAAACAAGTAGAATAAGCTAAAACAATCTCACAAAAAAGTATAAAAAATCGATATATTCACTGTTCAGGCAAACAGCAACAAAAGGACATAGAGAAAAACAATTTTTTGGATAGTGAAGACAAGAAGAGAGAGGTTGTATGGACTTGTAGTAGGGGATTTCAAATTAGATATATGAGTGGGGTGAAATTTTAACCAGGTAAAAAGAATGAATAGGGAGAATATAAAATTAGAAATGGGAAAGAGAAACAAGACAACAAAGTGGGGAAAGTTAGGAGGAAAGTGTTGGCATAAAAGTAGAATTGAATTGGAGTAAAATTATGCTAAAAGAAAGATGAAAATAGAATGTAAAACTCTAATCCCGAAGTAAAGAGAAAACAAAATGACACTTGTTTTTTTTCCAAAAAGGTAAAATACTAGTAGTAATAATACTAGTTGAAAACAAAAATGTAATAATTAAAGAGGTAAAATTGAGTCAGAAAGAAAAAATAATAATCTTTTAATTAAAATATGTAAAAATGAAAAATTAAAAAAAAAGAAAAAAGAACAAAAATAGAATGGTTATTCACTTCCACTATTATTCTGCTTGGCACTCCTGTTTCCCAGTAGGGAATGTATTCCAGTTCTCTGTGTTGCACTGTTGATGTTTTAATCTTTTTATTCTTTTGTGGTTATGTGAGAGTCAATTTGTGCATCATCCATTGGGTGGCAGTGTTTCAGAATTGATCTCTGAGACAAAGCATAGGACCTCTCTAGGCTGTGCTCAGATCCTGCTACTCTTTGATTGTCAAAACAGGTTTGTTGGGATTTTGCAGCCGGGACACTTTCTGAGCTCCCCTCTGTCAACAGCTCAGAGAGTTTGCCTCCACACTTGGGGATCACACACTGCCCCACCTCCTCAGACCTCTCCAGAGGCAGGTTTCCCGCAGCCCAGCTCCCACAGTGTGCGCGTCTCTGTTCTGTGGCGGGGCAGGAGACCTCACCTTATCCCAGGCGAAATCTGACCTTTCCATGTGCCATGTGGATCTCTGAATTCGCTGTGTGTCTGTGCCGATTGGAGAGCAGTGTTCTGGGTCTCCGGCTGTTCCGTGGGTGTTTCAGCCAGCCGCAGGTTTCACACCTCTGCAGACATCCACCTCCCTCTGCAAGATGGCGTGGTCTCCACGTTCGTGCTGGTGGCTCCGGCCGACAAAAACCCCATGGCAGTAGGGCTGCCTGGTCAGGAGAGCCCCATCCAGCAGTTCCCCACCTTCTCATGGAGGATAACTGACTCTTAACTTGCCAACAAACATTCCCCATGCAACTCTAAGCTGCTCTCTCTCCCTCTGCCCAGCAACAAAGCTCCAGACACATCCCTCTATTCCGCTACCATTTTTTTTCCCCTCAAACTTTTATAAAAATTCTCTATAGGTTTGGACATTTCTTTCTTTTTTTAAAATATATTTTATTGATTTTTTTACAGAGAGGAAGGGAGAGGGATAGAAAGTCAGAAACATCGATGGGAGAGAGACATCGATCAGCTGCCTCCTGCACACCCACACTGGAGATGTGCCCACAAGCAAGGTACATGCCCCCGACCAGAATCAAAACTAGGACCTTCCAGTCCGCAGGCCGACGCTCTATCCACTGAGCCAAACCGGTCTCTGCGGTTTGGACATTTCTTACATTGACAAACCTATCAGAGTTCTCCAACAGGAAAATCTGACTTGCAATTCCTTTGTGGCAAGCCCATGAATATCTTTCAGGACTACCTTGGTTACCTAAAAAAGGAAGGATTTTGTTTGTTTGTTTGTTTTGAGGATTAAATATATTTAAATTAATTGAATTATAAGTATGTGCCAATGTGATAGGCAGTTAGGTAGACATGAATAGTGCAAGGATGATTGGCCAGATACAGGAGGTCACCAGGATGGAAAGCCCTGGATGCCTAGCAAAGGGCAATTTTAAGGTGGGATCACACCCCCAGGATGACCTTTCTTCCTCTAACATACCACTGATCATGTGTTTTGGACTTCCTGGCATTTCCCCCCTAAAGATAACATTTAGGCTTCAGTTGCGTTTCAGCTCCAGGCCCAGAAAATCAACAAAAGCAGCCACAGCTGACCTCAGGACCAGCTGCATTAGCTAATGACCTCCTGCCCTGGTGCTGGCCAATCAATTAGTGGAGACCACAACCCTGAATGGACACACCGAGAAAATTGCTGAATATTCTATTAAGATTTCCCCTGGCATTTCCCCTAAAATCTCCACCCTTAATACCTGTAGGAAAAAAGACCAGCATGTTTTCCATCCCAGGTGCATGTTTGTGCCTTTACCTTTTTCCCTCCCTCTCCCAGGGACAGTCACCTTTATATCTTTCTCACTCCTGAGCTTCAAAAGCCCCCATTTTACCTCTATAACTACTTTTCTAATCTCATTTCTTCTATAAATTACTTCTTCCACCTCCATGATTTTATAAATAAACTACTGGCCTGGAACATGAAATCCATGCCCATTAAAAGGGGATTATAGGAAATAATTTAATATTGATATTTGCCCTTTCTCTATAATAGAAGTGCCATAGATGAAAAAAAAAATAGTAAAATGTGTATAAAAACCTTCCTCCTGTCAGAGTCTGGGGCTCACCACAGGACCCAGAGACAAGACCCTGCCCACCCACATGCACCTCAAATACACATGAGACTCAGATCTGACTAGCCCCCACTTCCATTGGGCTAGATCCAGACCTGGCCAGTCCCACTCTTATCAAGCCCCAAGGGGCAGGGGACGTAGCCTGGCTAGATGCCAGGACAGGGGGCATGACCTGAGATCCCCCATCCCAGACTGGAGTGAGGGGGAAGCCTTAAGGTCCCCCATCAAGCCTCACCATGTGGGAGGGCCACCACCTCAGGTCCCCCATCAAGCCCCACTGGGTGGGGAGCATGGCCTGTGGTTCCCTGTCAAGCCCCAAATGGTGAGGGGCATGGCCTGAGGTCCCCTGGTCTGGCGTTGGGGCAGAGGGAGCAGCCTGAGGGTCCCCTAGCCCAGCACCAGGATGGGAAGTGCACCTTGAGGTCCCCCATCAAGCTTCACTGGGCAGGGGGCATGGCCTCAGATCCCCTGGCCCAGTGCTGGAGTGGGAGGTGTGGTCTGAGGTCCCTTGGCCTGGTGTTGGAGTGGGGGTCTGGTCTGAGTTCCCCTGACCCAGCACTGAGAGTGCACTTTGGGATCCCCCATCAAGTCCTGCTGGGTGGGGGGGCATAGCTTGAGGTCCCCTGTCAAGCCCAGCCAGGCAGAGGAATGCAGCCACAGGTCCCCTGGCCTGGTGCCAGAGTGGGGGCGTGGCCTGAAGTCCTCTGTCAAGCCTTACCTGCTGGGGGGCACAGCTTGAGGTTCCCTAGCCTGGCGCTGGGGTGAGGGAGCAGCCTGAGGTCTTCTAGCCCAACACCAGGATGGGAAGCATACCTTGAGGTCCCCCATCAAGCCTTGCTGGGCAGTGGTATGGCCTCAGGTCCCCTGCCTGGCACCAGGGCAAGGTGTATGGCCTGAGGTCTCCTGTCAAGCCCTGCAGGGTGAGGGAGAGCATAGACTCAGGTCTCTACTGATTGCTCATTAAGGCTCCTTATGGGAACTTGGCTTAAGCCATCTTTGTGATGGAGTGATGGTCAATTAGCATGTTCCCTCTTTATTATATAGGATGTGCTCTTATAGTTTGAGTCTGGACTCTGAATTCTTTCCTAGCCAGAACCCAAGTACCAAGGTTGCTGAACCCGGGTCTGGTCCCACCACTTACATACTTAAAGGTTCTGAAATAATAATTTGGTAGAAAATTTCCCAGCAATGAATGGGCTCTGAAGTAAGTCAGATCTACATTAAAAATTCAGCTTTGTCAGGTAAGTGACCTTAGACAAGTATTTAACTTTTCCGTACTTCACTTATCTCATTTGTAAAATGAGAATGATAATTATCGGAATTCATCACATTGGGTTGTGAAAGGTTAAATGAGATGATTCATGTAAAACACCAGAACAGTGCCTCATAAATCTAATATGTTATTAGACCATTGCCATTACTAAGTCAATGAGTACAAAACACAGCAGCAGAGTATGCTGCTCCCTCAAATTTAGTCTGGGACTGTAATTTAACTTGTCATTGGAGAGAGGAACATTCTGGAATGGTATATCCAGAAAGACATAACAAAAACTCCAAACACTAATATTAATTAAGTTATTTTTATTTTTCTCCAGGCTTCCTATATAATAAAAGCCTAAAAGTATATGCAAATCAACTGAACAGTGGAACAACTGGTCACTATGACTTGCAGTGATCACCAGAGGGCAGACACTCAATGCAGGAGCTACCCCCAGCCTGCAGGTCCCAACCAGCAGCTGTGGTGGGGGATAGGGCTGGTGATCAGGCTGCACCAGGCCATCCAAGGCAGGTGCCAGCAGAGCTCCTACCACCCCTAATCACCCCACTGGTTGCCACACAGTTGGCCCTGATCTCTGGCTGGGCCTAGGGACCCTATCCATGCATGAATTTTGTGTACCAGGCCTCTAGTATTTTATAAGATTATGAATTTGATCAAGAAAGACAGCCATCCTTGGGTCTTTTAAGCTCCCACACATCCTCCTGGGCATAAAATTCTGGACCAGTTCTTTACCTGGATCAGTTCTCAGAGTTGTGTTTGAGACTGGCAACCTGTAGGCATAGGGTTGCATCTCTCGCCTAAGAAGTCAGGCTGGATTACTGTTTAAAAGCAGCAGAGTCTCCTAAATCAGTGTTCTTCAGCCATGATACAAAAAAGCTGTGGGCACAATACCCATCAGGGTCCATGTAGTTTCATAGCAATGGAACTTGGGAGTGGTGGGTGCAGGGGACCAATTAAAACATGTGGTGCTAATTCTGCTTATTGTGCTGTAATAGTCTATTGTCTCTGACCCAGAGAACCTGTGCTTTCTGTGAGCATCCATAACACAAGAAAGATAATTAACTAGCAAATGAGGTTAAATACCAGATCCAGCTGCATCCAGATGCTCTCACAAGCATTCCTGAGGACTGGTGCATGGACAGGCATGGACACATACAGTGTTCAACACAGGGAAAATGATGAATATATATATATTCATACACACACACACACACACACTATAGGCTCAGTGCATGAAATTTGTACATGGGGTTGTGTGTCCCTCAGCACAGCCTGCAGCCTCTCCAATCTTGGAACCCCTCGAGGGATGTCCAACTGCCTGTTTAGGCCCAAGTAGGATCAGGCCTAAACAGGCAGTCAGATATCCCACTCACAATCCAGGACTGCTGGCTCCTAACTGCTCTCCTGCCTGCCTTCCTGATTGCCCCTAACAGCTTCTGCCTGTTAGCCTGATAACTCCCTAACCACTCTCCTGCCAGCCTGATTGGTGCCTAACTGCTCTTCTGCCAGCCTGTTTGTCCCTAACTTCCCTTTCCTGCTGGCCTGTTGACCCCTAACTACCCTCCCCTGCAAACTTGTTCACCCCCAACTGCCTTCCCCTGTTGGCCATCTTGGGGCAAACATCTTGTGTTCACATGAGGGCAGCCATCTTGTGTTGAGATGATGCATATCATTCTTTTATTAGATAGGATTAGATAGGATAGAGGCCTGGCGCATGGGTGGGGGCTGGCTGGTTTGCCCTGAAGGGTGTCCAGGGTCAGGATAGGGGTTCCCTTGGGGTGTGGTGTGCCTGGGTGAGGGGCCTGTGGTAGTTTGCAGGCTGGCCATGCCCCCAGTAACCCAAGTGGAGGCCCTGGTATCTGGGATTTATTTATCTTCTATAATTGAAACTTTGTAGCCTTGAGCAGCAGCCATCTTGGTTGGGTTAGTCTGCATACTTACTCTTGATTGGTTGATGGGTGTGGCTTGTGGGTATAGTGGAGGTATAGTAAATTTGTGTATTACTCCTTTATTAGATAGGATTTCTTCAAATAATTCTTTATAGCTTCTTAATGCCTATAAAATAAACTACAAACTCCTTTCCAAGAGACATAGAAGTCTCTTTATGGACTTCCTGCTACTAAAACCTCATCCTTTGATGTCCCCTTTCCCTCATTCTGTTAGAGATGTATAGATCAATTACATTATTCATCATGCATTTATTCACTCAACAAGTATCCACTGATAGCATATGATACACCAGACCTTGTGTCAGAACTGGAGCAAAGCAGTGGACAAACAGATCTCCTTGTTGTATTTTCTCTAGAGCAGGCACACCCTTCTGAAGGCTTTGCTATCTACTCCCTCTTCTCTTAAGGTCTATCTTTTCTAGAGATCTTCTCTGACTCTGGATCTCAGTTTTTCTTCCTTTGTGCTACTTTACCATCAAAAGCATATCTCCACCATAGCAATGGTCTCTTATATCACTTAATTGTTTACTTTTGTGACTTGCTTTCTCTACCCATTATTTTCATTCAACATGCCTCTCATGTTTAAGTTTTTTGTAATTTCAATACAGGATCTATGTCCTAGATTTATAATGTGGGGTTGAGAGAGTTTTGTGAGGCCATTTCTAACTCTTCAAACCACAGATAAAGCATTTCCTAGTTGAATCACAGGAAGCAATTCAAATATCAGATATTTAGTGTTCAGGCAGCAGAAAATCTGTGAACAGAAATAATAATTGATGTAAGAGGAGACACTTCAGTTGAGCAGCTAGTGTAAGTGAAGGGAGTTTGCACAATAGATAGGACTCTTGGGTAAAAATAGATTATGTTGAAATCTGTTCTGCTTGTTTGATCTTAAGCTTCAGAGTCAAGATCTACAAAACTTTCACTGCACTGTGAGTTGGATAATGAATCATGTGTTATAGCCTCATGTGTATAGATGTTAAATAAATGACTACAAGGTGGGGTGAGAAGAATTGCTTAACACCAGGTAGGTCATCTGAGACATAGTCAAGTAGAGAAGGAAGTGGGAGAAAATGTTTTTTTATTATATAAAGGGAAACAGGCTTTGAGTCTGTGGTATATAGAGGAGCTGTGGTGTGCAGGAAACAAAAGAGTTTGCTCCTATAGAGGAAATTAACTTTTTTTTTCCTCTGATGTATCCACTCTTTTCATTACCTCTTGCATTTCCTTTTCTCTCTCCTTGTGTTTCTTCCAGAGAAATGGTGGTTAGTCTTTGGCACCAGTTCAGTTCATTAAAATGCAGCTGTCCGTGAGCATTAGGGAACATCTGCTTTCTATCCTCTCATAAATTATACTTAGAGTAAGTTAAGTTCTACCAGAGTGAATCTGTCCAAGGAAACATCCAACAACTTGTAGAACATGATTAAACTTTGTTAAGGTAAGAAGTGGATTTTCTCACTGATATTTCATGGCCAGACAATCTGATATTTGAAGTATGTCTTCAACCTGGTATCTAGGCTTTTTAGCCCATCAACTTATAATCATTTAAAATGGAAGGAAAACAAAATACCAGTTTTCATGTCTAAGTTTAAAAATTTCTCTCTTGATGAATTAAGTTCTTAAACCAGGATCATTAATTTTTTTAAGATAAAAAGTGATCCGTAACCAATTTGGCTCAGTGAATAGAGAGTTGGCCTGTGGACTCACAGGTCCCAGGTTCGATTCTGGTCAGGGTATGTATCTTGGTTATGGGCACATACCCTGTGGGGAGTGTGCATGAGGTGGCTGATTGATGTTTCTCTCTCATTGATGTCTCTAACTCTCTATCCCTTTACCTTCCTTTCTGTAAAAAATCAATAAAAATATATTTTTTACAAAAGTAAGTTGTTAACAAGTATTCTAATATTTATAAATGACCAACACTGGCTATAAGTTTAAATTGCATATCTTCAAAGAATTTACAAGGAAGTGCTCACTATGTCATAGATGTTCTTTCTCTGTGTTATAACAAGTTAGGCGGTAGTCAACCCCACCATATATTTTATTATATGCACTTATTTATTGTCTATATTATTCTTAAAATCCCAAGTAGTGAAAATTAAGGTCTTTTTAATATTTACAGTTCATTACATAGAAATTTGACGAATAAAATATTTTTATCTTAGTATTTTATCCCAGTAAATATTCAGAATGGAGCCTTCAAATTTTTCTGATTCTCCTTACATTGGTGGTCAGACAAAGCTGTTTACTGATAGAAAACTAATAATTGCTGGGCAACTACAAGGTCTGGCTACTCAAGAGAAGGAGGAGGAACTGTAATTATTTATAAGTAATTATTTACACATATTTGGAAATTTTCAGTTTATATAATGAGGCTCAATTTTTGTCTTTGATGTATTACAAACAAGCCAATCATCTTCATAAAATTTTGATGGGAAATCTTATACCTTGCTTTGTCAATCTGACTCAATTCTTTGACTTTTTAGACATCAGTCTGCTATCTACATTTGGTGGCCAATGTTTTCTTGATAAAATGAAACAGCTTGTAACATAAAAGCTTAATGATGCAAAACAAGAATTTTAATTATGGGCTGTGGGGAAAGATGGAGGCTGGCAGGATGGAGGTGAGGGAGAGGAAGTAAGGGGAAGAAAGGATAGTGTGTGGGTGTGGGGGGGGGGTGTGAGTGAGTAAGGGACAGTTAAATCACACAGGAGCAGCAGGAGCTAGCAGTCTAGGTTCTCTTGGACCAGGAGAGACTATCACCAGGGCAGGCACTCCCCATACTGTGAGACTCAGGCATGGAGCCCATGCCATCTTTAAGGGGAAAACAGCCTTTCTTTGGGAACTCATCAATAGCACCAACCAGACAGGCCTTGGAACTGCCCTGTGATCTAGCAGACACTTCAGCCAAAACCCTGCTGCCACAATTGCAGACCCACGGAACTTGGGACCTCCACCTCCAAAGCATGGCTTAACCTCAGTGCAGGACCCCGCAGAATGTGTCAAAGCACTGTGCCAGCTCAATCTCACTGCAGGACCCCACACAGTGCCTTAGAGCACTGCACCTGGCAAATGTACCTCTACAAATTCGAAGTTCCAACAGGCAAGAACCCTGAGCCCATCTACCAACAGGGGGTTCTTGAGAGCCACTGTGAGCTCTCCCTGGGTGTGACCTCGAACAAACAGGCACACTCACCCTCAGCAGTAGAAATGTTGAACTCACTCATCCTGGATATCTGCCAATAGACACCTCAATTACACAGCTACACTGCCAGGGCCCTTGAGACTGCTTCAGTGTGTCTCGCTGAATTTACTGTGGATGCTCCTGTGAGCCACCACTAGTAGTGCCTATTCACCACAGGCACAGCAGCAAAAGCTGAGTCTGCTCACCCCATAACTACAGAACTCTGGGTACCACAGTAATGCCTCTTCAGAGTGTAGGCCCCCTGAACCATATCACCTAGACAGACGGGTCCTTGGTGCCATTGTGAGTCCCCACTGGGCATGCCTGATCTCATTAAGGATGCAAAACAGGAAAAATAGGGACACTTCCCTCCACAGCTGCCGACTTCTAGACACCACAGTTGTGCTGTTCAAGCTTGCAGATTTACATCAAGAGAAACAAAATAGCTCAAGTAGAGAACTACAATACATTAACAAGCACAGGAGAACTGAGAGAATACACCATTAGAACCATTCCCAAAAAAAATCCTGAGTAGAAAAGCAATTGGATCTACAATTAAAACATTACAAGAAAACATGGGGAAAAAACAACAACAACAACAACAAAAAAAAAACAACCAAAAAAAAAAAAATCCCAAAAGGAAAAACAAAGAGGAATCACCAGAAACGGAGTTAAATGAAACTGAGGCCTGCAGTTATCAGATAAAGAATTCAGAGTAATAGTTTTAAGGACATTTAAATGGATGGATGACAAATACACACAAATCAATGACAATATCACACAACTCAATAAGAACTATAAGGAGCTGAATGAGAATGTCAGCAACATGAAAAGAAACCAAGAGAAGATGAAGAATGACATAGCTGAAATAAGGAACAAAATGGAAGGCCTAAACAGTAGACTAGAAGAGTCTGAGGACCACATTAGGAAATTAGAAGACAAGGGAGAACAGGCCATCTTGCAGAGGGATGTGGATGTCTCCGAATAGCCGGGGATCCAGAACACCGCTCTCCAATTGGCACAGACACGCGGGCGGCGGATTCAGAGATCCACATGGCATATAGAAAGGTCAGATTTCGCTTGGGATAATTGCCTTCTGTGCTGTACCAGGTCGTGTTGTAGTTTGTGCCTTTGAATCAACGTAGGAGAGAGAACTACATAAGCAGATACCTGGAGAAGAAAAACCATGGGCAGAAGAAGAAACAGCCCGCATACGATGGACAGGCAGGTATCACCTCAAAAGGAAGTAAACAAAATAGAAGCAGAAATAAGCCTGCAAGATAAAGAGTTCAGAGAAATGATCATAAGGTGGATGAAAAGAATGGAAGACAAAATCGACAATCTGAGTAAGAGCCAAGAGGAAATGAAGAAGAAGCATGAAGAAATGCACAAAGAAATAAAAAATGACATCACTGCTATAAAGAACTCGATAGAAAGGATCAAAAGTAGACTAGAAGAAGCAGAGGACTGCATCAGTGAGCTAGAAGACACGGTAGGAAAAAAATACCCAAGTACAGCAGCTTCTAGAAAAAAAGGTAAAAGGCAGGAGGAGAGCCTAAGGAAACTTTGGGATAACACGAAAAAAAAACCCCAACATTCGCATAATTGGGGTTCCAGAAAGAGTGGAAACTGAACAAGGATTTGAGAACCTGTTTGAAGAAATAAGGACAGAAAATTTTCCCATTATAGGAAAGAAAAAACCCACACAAATCCAAGAAGCTCACAGAGTTCCAAGCAAAATGAACCCCAACAAACCGACACCAAGGCACATTATAATTAAATTGTCAAACACCGACGACAAAGTAAGAATCTTAAAAGCAGCCAGAGAGAAACAGAAAGTTACCTACAAAGGAACTCCCATAAGACTAGCTACTGACTTCTCAACAGAAACTCGTCAGGCTAGAAGGGAATGGAATGAAATATACAAAGTCATGCAAAGGAAGGGTCTGAATCCAAGAATACTGTACCCTGCAAGGCTTTCAATCAAAATTGAAGGTGAAATGAGAAGCTTCACAGACAAAAAAGGACTAAGGGAATATATTACCACCAAACCAGCAATGCAAGAAATGTTAAAGGGTCTGCTGTAATAAAAAGAAAGAGGAAGCG
>PVJN01056999.1:0-12592 GCA_004026805.1 Lasiurus borealis
GCGCGGGAGCTCTCAGACGCCCAATTAAGATGCCAAGTGCCGGGCTGGGCCGGGCCCTCTCGACAAGTGCGGCGCGAGATCAGCCGTGTCCCATTTAACGCACGGCTGGCGGCGCGCCCCGTGCTGGATCCTGCGAGGGCCGCCTCTCTCTCCACGGGGAGGAGGCGCGCCCCTGTCGTGGAGGCAGCGGCGAGGTCTGCGGAGGTCAGCTAACACCGGCTGCCAGGGCGGCAGGAGGGCCCCCTGAGGCAGGGGCGTCAGATTCCCGGAGCCGGATCGGTGTCTGCCTGGGGGCAGATGAGGAGCCTGAAGTGGCCTTGTTGCTTTTGATCCTGAAGGAAAGGATGCTGCCTGGGTGGGAGCCCTCGTGCACACTGGGCACCTCTCTGGGGCGACGGTCAGGATCGCCCATCGCTGGCTGCAAGGTGCTCCCGTGTGCCTACCCCCGGCCCCCGGCGGTGTTCTCTGCACACCCCTCTCCACAGGACCAACCTTGCACCTGCCGTGTCTGTCGTGCCCACTCGGTGCTGTCTGGCCTGTGCCACCACCTAGGAGAGAGCAATGCATCCTTGCTGCTGGGCACTGCCAGCCTCACTGTCCAGTCCTGTGTCACAGCTGCTTCTGCTAGGGCAGTGGTTCTCAACCTTCCTAAGGCCGTGACCCTTGCATACAGTTCCTTATGGGGTGGTGACCCCCAACCATGAAATGTTGCTACTGTGATGCATCGTGATGTAAATATCTGCATTTTCCGATGGTCTTAGGCGACCCCTGTGAAAGGGTCGTTCGACCCCCAAAGAGGTCACAACCCACAGGTTGAGAACCGCTGTGCTAGAGCTTCACAGCTCATGGGGGTGCTACCACAGGCCCGCTGGCTCCCCTGCATAGGGTTCCCATCTTTCTGGTAAACGGTGGGCAGGGCCCTGGCCCAGCTGAAAGCCTGCCACAAAGGGCCTGGCCTTGGCGACCACCATCGCCGGGGCCACCACTGAGCCACAGGCGGTGCCGGGAGGCCATGGCTGCCATGGAGCCCAGGAACCTGGACTCCCGCATGTACACACTGCTCTGCGGAGCCTGGGGACCAGATTCCGGGGTGCCAGCTGGGCAGGGTGTTCCGACAGCTGCTTCCCCGAGTCAGGGCTCACTCTGCACGTGGGCCTCAGCAAGAGCACTGAGCGGTGTCATCTGTCTCGCATGCGGCTTGGCTCCAGGCTCACAGCAGGGCCTGAGGCCCCTCTCCGGGCCCACCCCCACCCTGTCCCCTCCTCCTAGCGACGAGGGCGGGGCCAGAGCGCCACAGGCCAGGTGCTCTCCACCTGGCCCGAGGGCCGCCTTCCCGCCGCCTTTGCATGTTTTTATGGTGCAATGAAAATATGATTTTAATTCCTCGGATTGTTTGGTGTAACCTACAATTACCCTGCACACTTCTGCTTATGGCTCAGATTGCACAACCACATTGCGGGGGGGGATGGGGGGTAGTGAGTGAGGGGCTGCACTCAGGGGCCAAGCCACCCCCTCCCAGCCTCACCCCCTTAGCTGGGAAGCTGGGTAAGGCACCTCCAGCGGCCCCCACTCCTCTTCCGTTGAGGTGCTGTCCCCTACGGGCCCATGGCCCCTCGGGAGGCAGAAGAAGTTGACAAGCAGTTTTTGAGGATTGGATGGAAACGGAAATAGGCAAGGGAGGGGTGGCCCTGCCAGAGGAGGGGACTGCCTGCAGGGGTGCAGAAGGGGACATCAGCTCAGAGGAGGTGGCCAAGATGCTTGGCTGCGGTCCCTGCAAACCACAGGCTGCTGGTGTCTTCCAGCATCTCACAGCCCAGCTAAGACGCTCAGCTTTTCTCTGCAATAGCAGGGAGCACCTGCCCCCATGCGTGCTTCAGTCATGCTTTAACATGGCGGGGAGGTGTGGGGACGGGGTGGCCCACCTTGCTGAGCCAAGAGCTCTTGCAGGCAGAGTCGCTGCCTGAGAAACAGGCCCACATCAGGCGGTGCCTGTGGTTCGGGATGTTGTGCCTACAGCTTCAGGTTCCAGCTCGCCCCTGAGGACGAGCTGGGGTGGCTTGTCCCATAGCGTCTCAGCTGCACGCCTCACGTCACCTAGCCCGCTCCTCAGCCTGACGCAGGCCCCAGCCCCTCACCTCCCGCTCTCCATGGGTGCAGAGCTGCTGCGTGAGAGTGACCCGGGACTCTGCAAGAGGGGACCTCAGTCAGCCAGACAGGGCCTGTGCCATCTTGAGAGACCCACGGCTGCCAGGCCACAGCCTGAGCCCTCCGGACTCTGCTCAGGCCCTTGCATGGCCTCAGGGCCCTGTGCTCTCATCACCCACTGCACTTGCACACATTGGTGTCTGGCTCTTATAAGTACATCAGGGTCCAGGCCAGGGCACAGAGGGGTGGCCACCGAAGCCACTCCGCCTCCCTAAATTGTTCATTTGCCCTCCATTCCCAGCCCAGGGGTCCCCACTAGGCAGCAAGGGCTGAGTGACTTTAGGCGCAATGCCCCAGGGAGGGGACAGGGTGGACGGGGGTTGGGTCTTATCTGAGAGATGCTGCTTCCTGTTCCACATGCACTTGGTCACGTCATGACCAGGGCCCAACCTTCAGACCTGGACGGAACATCTGCGGGAGGACAGTCCAGCACAGCGCACTCCCCTGCTCTGAGCAGGCCTGCCCTGCCGCTCCTCTGCCCGGTGCCCACCCCTCCTCCCTCTGCCACCCCAGCTTCCAGTAGCCTCTTGGATTTCTGGTGCCACCACCGTGGAGCCCAGGAGCCCTGTCCTTGCGGGTCCCGGGCCCAGCGCCTGTGCCTGCAAGGCCAGCAAAGAGGTCACTGAGTGGGCCCCAGGGGCCCAGCAAAGCATCTTAGAGCTGAGCTCACCTAATCCCAGCCCCAACATGCTATGGTGCTCGGGTTTCCCTAATCCCGAAACCCAAACCAGCGCCTGCAGCCTTCCCAGGGCCATGGGAGTGGGCAGCCAGAGGACCCCTCCCGCCTGCCTGTTCTGTTTCGAGCTGAACCCCCACCAGGCCAGGACAGGGAGCCGGGCACCCACAGGGTAAAGATCCAATCTGATGAGCGCTGGTGAGCTCGGGAAACAGCTGAGCCCTCGGCTCCTGGCTGGTCCGGGCAGGAAACTCAAAGCCGGTGGCGACAGCAGAAATGACGGGCCGGGCAGGCCCACCTCAAGCCTGCCGAGGTCCTGGCCTCTAGGGTTTCATGGGACAGTGATCTGGCCATGAAATTAAGCTTTTTCCCCTAATAAAACCGGGATCTTTTTGGCTTACAACTAATGATCAAATAACACCAAATGCTTGGGAATAAAGGGGAACCATAAACAAGAGACCGTGTGACCTTGTTATGTACCAGCTGGGGGTCAGGAGCCAGCTGGGCCCAGCTCTCTGCTCTGACCACTGACCACTGGCCCAGGCAAGGCTCCCAGGGGACTGGGCACGAGACACATGTATGTGGACACCCCAGCATGGGGCACCCCGCAGGCTCCCTTTTTATAGTTCCATTTGAGAGGCTTGCAGGCATGTTGTGTGAGAACAGTTAATGGCACTTAGCGGTCTAAGCATCTTTGAAGAATTTTCATACCCACAGTTTCCCCAGAGCAGATGCAATTAGCTCCTGAGCTACCAGGGTTGCGATAGGAGAGAGAATGTGAGGTCAAAGCAACATATAAATGTGTTTTTTTGGGGGGTGGGGAGGGGTGTGCCACTTGATGAGTGAGAAAACCGATGCCCAGTCTCCCCAGAAGTCCCCGTGGGGCACAGTGTGCAGCCACACCACCTCCTTGCCCACCAAGGCCTTAGTGCCAGGCCTTTGCCCGTGGGAGAGGGTGATGGGAGACAAGACCTCCAAAGGGCTTTAATGACCCCTTGTTCAGCCCGTAGTGGCTGGAATTGGGTGGGTGATTATAATAATAAAGTCCTAACAATGAGCAGAGGTTGGGTTTCTTTTTTATGTTTTAATTTAATAAATCTGTATTGTTCAGATTATTACAATTGTTCCTCTTTTTCCCCTCCATAGCTTCCCTCCACCCGGTTGCCACCCCACCCTCTGCCCTTACCTCCCCTGCATTGTCCTCATTCATAGGTGTACGATTTTTGTCCAGTCTCTTCCCGTACCCCCCTCACCCCTTTCCCCCTGAGAATTGTCAGTCCACTCCCTTTCTATGCCCCTGATTCTATTATATGAATAATATAATTGTTCAGCTTATTCTGTTCATCAGATGTTTAATTCACTTGATTTTTAGATTCACTTGTTGATAGATAGGTATTTGTTGTTCATAATTTTTATCTTTACCTTTTTCTTCTTCCTCTTCTTAAAGAGTACCTTTCAGCATTTCATATAATACTGGTTTGGTGGTAATGAACTCCTTTAGCTTTTTCTTATCTGTGAAGCTTTTTATCTGCCCTCCAATTCTGAACGATAGCTTTGCTGGCTAGAGTAATCTTAGTTGTAGGTTCTTGCTATGCATCATTTTGAATATTTCTTGCCCCTCCCCTCTGGCCTGCATAATTTCTGTTGAGAAATCAGCTGACAATCATATGGGTGCTCCCTTGTAGGTAATTAACTGTTTTTCTCTTGCTGCTTTTAATATTCTCTCTTTGTTTTTTGCTCTTGGCATTTTAATTATGATGTGTTTTGGTGTGGTCCTCTTTGGATTCCTTTTGTTTGGGGTTCTGTGGCCTTCCTGGACTTGTAAGTCTATTTCTTTCACCAGATGGGGGAAGTTTTCAGTCATTATTTCTTCAAATAGGTTTTCAATATCAAGCTCTCTTTCTTCTTCTTGCACCCCCATAATTCAGATGTTGGTAACCTTGAAGTTGTCCCAGAGGCTCCTTACACTATCTTTGGATTTTTTTTTCTTTTTGCCTTTTCAGTTGAGTGTTTTCTGCTTTGTATTTCAAATTTTTGACTTGATTCTTGCGTTCCTCTAGTCTGCTGTTAGGTCTCTGTATAATATTTTTTATTTCAGTCAGTGTATGTTTACTTTCTAGTTGGTCGTTTTTCATATCTTCTCGCTAATTTACTGACCTTTTCTAGGAAATTCTTGAAAAACCTTATAATGGTGATTTTGAACTCTATATCCAGTCATTTGTTTTCCTCCATTTCTTTCGTTTGTGATCTGTTTCTTTGTTTCCACATTTTTCACTGCTTCCCTGGATTGATAGAGTAGTTTTATGTGCTAGGTGTCCTATATGACCCCATAGCTCCACCTCCCCAGTTACCTGAGGTGGATAATTTTATTTATTTATTTATTTATTTATTTAATTTTTTATTAATGTATTACATGTATACATATCTTGCCATTACCCGCCCCCACTCCAATGCATACCCTAACCCCCCCAGAGTCTTGTGTCCATTGGTTATGCTTATATGCATGCATACAAGTCCTTCATTTGAGGTGGACACTTTTAGTGCACCCCTTTGTGGACTGTGTGTACAGCCTTGCTGTAGTTAAGTCTTGATTGTTGTTGGTACCACTGTGGGGAATTGGCCTCTAGGTCAATTGGCTGTGAGGATCAGCTGTGTCTATGCTGGGGGAACTTCTGTGCTGGACACAGCCTTATGAGACAAGACTTGCGAAATTGCCAAAGCCTCTGTGCTTAGGTTGGATGGGATGGAGTCTCAGGGCTGAGCAGACAGGATAGGGCTTCCCGTCAGCCCTGCCCTATGAGGCCCCCTGGGTCTCAGTGTCCCTCGGTAATTGCTGCAGCCCTCTCGGTGCGCACTTGCACATGTGCCTCTAGACCTCTGCCTTTCATAGCTCCCCTGAGTTTCTGTGTGCTCTGGGGACCCATATGAGTCTGGGTCCCCAGGGTCTCATCCGAAACTGGGGTTCAGTGCAGTTGGAATTGGACTTCAGTGTAGTCAGAAGGTTCTATCTTCCTCCCGCTAGAGAAAGCCAGCAACACACTCAGCAGTCAATCCTCTGCGCACACTCACACGCATCTTCAGACCTCTGCCTTTCACAGCTCCCGAGTTTCTGTGCACTCCTCCCTTTTCCCAACAGTCCAGACTCTCCCAGAGGTTGAGTTTCCATGGCTGGGGGAGTGTTTGATTTTTAAAGTCTTGGGGAGAAGGTGTATAAATGGAGTATGTGGTTCATATCAGCCCACTCCTTGCAAATCAGAGTCCCATCTAGCAACTTACATCTCTCAAAAGGTGTATTACCCATCAGCTCCCTGGTGCCTGAGCACGTCAGGGTGGGAGGCTGCACCAGGAGGCCTAGGCACAGTGTGAACGAGTATTGCCTTCACCAGCTCAAACAAGCTCTAACCCCCACCCACTCACTGAAGGCCGCTGTGAGGACCTGCTGCCTGAAGAACTTCCTATAGCAGTTCTTATAGGGAGAGTTCTTTGATGAGGCATCACTGCAGCTGTCATTTATCTGAAAATGTCTTCATTTCTCCCTCAGTTAAAAATATTTTTATTGTACATAGATTTCTTAGTTGACTTTTCTTTAAAAAATTATTTTTTAAAAAAATATATATTTTTAAAATATATTTTATTGATTTTTTACAGAGAGGAAAGGAGAGGAATATAGAGTTAGAAACATCGATGAGCCGAGACCAGTTTGGCTCAGTGGATAGAGCGTCGGCCTGCGGACTGAAAGGTCCCGGGTTCGATTCCGGTCGGGGGCATGTACCTTGCTTGCGGGCACATCTCCAGTGTGGGGTGTGCAGAAGATGGCTGATCGATGTTTCTCTCTCATCGATGTTTCTGACTTTCTATCCCTCTTCCTTCCTCTCTGTGAAAAATCAATAAAATATATTAAAAAAAAAAAAGAAAGAAACATCGATGAGAGAGAGAGAGACATCTATCAGCCACCTCCTGCACGCCCCCTACTGGGGATGTGCCTGCAACCAAGATACATGCTCTTGACTGGAATCGAACCTGGGACCTTTCAGTCCGCAGGCCGATGCTCTATCCACAGAGCCAAACCAGTTTCCGCTAAAAAAATTTTTTTTTAAATTGATTTCAGAGAGGAAAGGAGAGGGAGAGAAATAGAAACATCAATGGTGAGAGAGAATCATTGATTGGAACCGTTGACTGGATGCCCCACACTAGGGATCAAGCCTGCAACCCCACATGTGCTCTGACTGGGAATCACTGTGACCTTCTAGTTCATAGTTGACACTCACCCACTGAATAATGCTGGCTAGGCACTTTTCCTTTCTGCACCTAAATTTTGTTCCATTGCTTCTGATCTATGTTTTTTTTTTTTTTCCTAATGTAAAGTCAGACATATGCAATGTGTCCTTATTTCTCTGGCTGTTTGGAAGGTTTTCTCTTTATCTTTGGTTTTCAAGAGTTTGACTATGACATGCCTAGGTGTGTTTTCTTCATGCTTAATACTGTTTGGGATTTGCTGAGATTCTTGGATCTGTATGCTGATCCAAAATTCAAGAACTTTTAGGTCATTATTTCTTCAAATATTTTTTTTCTGCCTCATTCTCTCTCTTTTTGTCAGAGGCACCATTATATTAGACTTTCTAATATGGTTTCTCAGGTTCACATTACCTGTAGCTTTACTCTCATATTCTTTTGATTGGATAATTTTAAAAAATATATATGTTATTGATTTTTTTACAGAGAGGAAGGGAGAGGAATAGAGAGTTAGAAACATCGATGAGAGAGAGAGAGACGCCTCCTGCACACTCCCCACTGGGGATGTGCCCGCAACCAAGATACATGCCCTTGACCAGAATCGAACCCGGGACCCTTTAGCTCGCAGGCCGACGCTCCATCCACTGGGCCAAACCGGTTTTGGCTGATTGGATAATTTTTTTTAAATGTGTCTTCAAATTCATTGACTCTTTCTTCTGCCATTTCCAATTTGCTCTTAAGATCAGTTAAAGTCCATCTACTTACCTTTACATTTGTTGTATTTTTTGGCTCTAGAACTTTCATTTGGTTGTCTTGTGCAGTTTCCATTTCTCTGCTTAAATTCTCTATGTTCATTCACTATGACCACTTTTCCCTTTAAGTACTTAAACATATTTATAGCTGTTACAGAGCTTATAAGCATTAAAAAGATAATAAGGTGCCCTAGCTGGTTTGGCTCAGTGGATAGAGTGTCAGCCTCAGGACTGAAGGGTCCCAGGTTCAATTCTGGTCAAGGGCACATGCCCGGGTTGTGGGCTCAGTGTAGCCAATCAATGATTCTCTCTCATCATTGATGTTTCTATCTCTCTTTCTGTCTCTCCCCCTTCCTCTCTGAAATCAATAAAAATATTTTTTTAAAAAAGATAATAAGGCAATATTATGAACAAATTTAATTCAGTACATTAGACAAGTTAGAAATGGACAGATTCCTTTACTTTTACAAGAGGAAATAGAAAATATGAATAGCTTTCATCTAAAGGAATTAAATTCTTTATTAAAGGTATCCCATAAAGAAGACTCCAGGCCTACATGTTTTCAGTGATGAATTTTAGCAAACACTTAAGGAAGAAATAATGCTACCCCTACACCAGTTATTTCAGAAAGTAAAGAAGAAATACTTCCCAAGTCAGTTTATCAGGTCAGTATTACCTTTATATCAAAATAAGACAAAGATATTATAGGAAAAGAAAATAACAAACCAATATCCCTTAAGTAGGTAGACCAAGGTCCTTAACAAAATATGAATGCTCCAAGAATTCATTATGACCAAGTGGAGTTTATCCCAGGAATGCAAGTGGTTTTACGTTTAACATTCAGTCCTTGTAATTTGTCACATTAATAAAATGAACAAAAATATTGTGATCATAGCAAAGATGGAGTAAAAGCATTTGACCAAATTCAACACCCATTTATAAAAAAACAAAACTTCTTCAAACTAGGACTCAAAGGAAACTCCCTTAACTGAATAAAGGCATCTATGAAAAACTCTGACAGCTAACACCAGACTTCATAGTGGAAGATCAAACGCTCCCCTTCTAAGATTTGGAATAGGTCAAGGATGCATACTCCTACCACTTGTCTGAAAGTTTTGGCCACTGCAACAGGCAAAAAAAAAAAGTCATACTAGTTGTGTGTGTGTGTGTGTGTGTGTGTGTGTGTGTGTATGGTGTGTGTGTGTGTGTGTATGGTGTATATATATATATTATACACACACACATATATATATATTAGTGCATATATATAAACATACATATATACATATTTTATATAAATATACAAATATATATAAAATAAAGAAGGACAATTGTCTTTATTTGTAGATGATTGTGTATATAGAAAATCTTAAGGAATCTGTAAACAACTACTAGAAATATTAATATTCTTAGCAAGAATATAAGATAAAATGTCAATTCTATTTTTATATACTAGCAAAGAACAACTGGAAAATAACAATATTTTAAATACTACTTACAATAGTATCTAAACCCTTAAAATGTTTAGAGATAGATTTAACAAAATAAATTTTTAAAAATCTTAATAAAAAACGTAGAAGAGAACAAATGATTGTGAGGATATGGAGAAATTAGAAACTGTATTGCTGGTGGGATGCAGCTGCTGTGGAAAAGTTTGGTAGTTCCTCAAAAAGTTAAACATAGGCCGAAACTGGTTTGGCTCAGTGGATAGAGCATGGGCCTGCAGAATGAAAGGTCCCAGGTTTGATGGTCAAGGGCATGTACTTTGGTTGCAGGCACATCCCCAGTAGGGGGCGTGCAGAAAACAGCTGATGTTTCTCTCTCATCGATGTTTCCAACTCTCTATCCTTCTCCCTTCCTCTCTGTAAAAAATCAATAAAATATATATTTTTAAAAAGTTAAACATAGGGTTACCATAGGATTCAGCATTTCCACTACTGCATATATACATAAAAAAGGTGAAAGCAGGTACTCAAATATTTGCACACCCATGTTCATAACATCATTAGTCACATTAGCCAAAAGATGGAAGCAACCCAAGTGTCCATTAACAGATAAGTGGATAAATAAAATGTAGTATCTACATATATAAAAGCCTAAGTGACGGATTGACCTGTCAACCTCTGGCCATGACACACACTGACCACCAGGGGGCAGATGCTCAACACAGAAGCTGCCCCCTAGTGGTCAGTGCACTCCCACAGACATCCTCCTGCAGCCAGCCAACCTCCTGTTGTCCCTCCCCAAGCCAGTGGGCACCCCCATCAGCCCCGATCTGAGGCCAGGCTGAGGGACCCCACACATGAATTTGTGCACCGGGCCTTTAGTGTACACAAAATGGAATACTATTCACCCTTAAAAAGACACAAGGTTCTGACAGATGCTACAACATGGACGAACCTTTAAAACTATTCTAGCCCTGGCCGGCGTGGCTCAGTTGGTTGGAGCATCATCCCATATACTGAAAGGTCGTGGGTTTGTGGAGGGGCAAGGACCAGACTGCGTTCCCCCCATAAGGAGTCGAATTAAGGTCGGGGTGACCTCAGGCCTGGAGGCAGTAAAACCAGGAACTGGTGGTTTTCGTACACAAACACCAGGTACCTGAGGCACACCCAGCTCTGAGAAACTACAGGGTCGTACAAACCACCCCTAAGAAGGACATCTGCATTCCAAGCTGCTTGCTTAATCAGAGTTTAGATGAAGAGTAATGCTCAGCCAATTAAAGTTAGCCAAGTCCCCCTGCGCTGAGGATAAAAGGCACTTGCTGCAGAGGTTCGGGGCTCTCGTGCTTCCCTGCTGTGTCAGTGGAACCGGGAGCCCGGACTCGAGTTCGTAATAAAGGCTTCCTAAATTTTCCAATTGGCTGGCTGGTGGTCGTCTTTCTCGGGTGGGTTCGAGTCCCACCTGGGTCGCCCCACAACAGGTTCAGTTCCCCAACAGAGCACATACCTAGATTGCAGGTGCAGTCCCTGGTTGGGGCGTGTACCAGTATGTGAGGCAATCAATAAAGTCTCGGGTGAGGATTTAAAAGCATCGCTATTCCAAGCGAACTGATAATGTGTGATTCCACTTATTCAAGGCACCTAGAATAGGCAAGTTAATATGGACAAGTAGAAGAGAGGTTACTAGAGGCTGCGGAAAGATGTGATGTTGAGGAGTTAAGTGTTTAACCGGGACAGTTTCTATTTGGGGTGTAAATGCAGTTTCTGTTTGGGGTGATGATGAAGTTCTGGAGCTGGATAGAGGTGAAGAGCAGCACAACAATGCGAACGTAATCAGTGCCACTGAGCCTACATATGCTTACAAGGTTAAATGTTATGTGTTCTATATTTTACCAATATTAAAAAATACCTATACTTAGATGGCCTGAGTGGGGGGTGTGGGGGGAAAACCACGCAATTTGGACCCAAACAGTTGCTTTCTGCCGGCCTGGCCCCGTGGAATTAGCCACCAGCCTGCTGATGGGCCCCCGAGCTGGCTTTGGCTGCCGAGCGCCCGCCCGGGGTAAGTAAGCCAAAATTGTCGGAAACTCCCCCTTCTCCTTTGAGGCAGGAAGTTTAAATTATCAGGTCAATTAGGAAAGATACAACCGAAAAATACAAGTTTCATTCACGCTTCAAGGAGGCGTTTCCTGGCCGGGTGCCACTTTTATTATTGTTGGCGCAGCCCCGGCGGAGGTACAATGCGATCTTTGATTTGCGTCTCAGAGATCAAAGAGAGCGCGCGTTTGGGTGGTAAATGCAGATAACATTTCAGAGATCCCCCTGCATGAAAGGAGTCGCCAGACCAGGGCAGAGAGAGGGAGCTGATGTGCACCGCGCGTTCGCCCGGAGAAAAGTCGTTTTCCAGGGACCTCGGCTGCCCGTGGCCCCGGGAACCCCCCTGGCTGGCGTCCAGGTCCTTGGCCCGCGGGGACATGGGGTCCTCCTGGCGCCTTCCCCCGCCTTCTCCTCCGGTCTAGGCCCCGGGGGGCGCGGGGAGGAGCCCCCGATGGATGATCCCGGCCTCCCCCGGCGTTGCCAACGCCCCCGGGTGCTGCCCTGGCACCGGCCCTCACTGTCCCCGCTGGGGCGCGCCTCGGCTGGGGTCTGAGCAGCAGAAACCCACCCACGATGAGACACCCACAGCCCCGCCTGCCAGCCCGCAGGTGGAGGGTCCTTGGGGAGCAGAGCTGCCCGCCCTCTCGCTCTGCGGCGGCCCCTTTAACACGGGGCGCTGGGTGGTGGGAGCGGCTTTGCAGAGGAGCAGGGCGGCCCTGATGCCCCCCGCTGACTCGGGCTCCGGTGGCATCAAGAACGGCGCCTCTGCGGGAGCCAGGTGGGCGCCGCGACCCCACCCACTAGCTACTCAGTCCTCCTCCCCACTGTGTCCCCCGCCCGCCTGGGCAGCGCCAGCCGCGCAGCGCCTCCCGCTCCCCCCGCCCGACTCCGCGCCTGCGCACGCGGCCCTGTGTGCTCACGTGGCACTTGGAGCGACCGAGGGGCTGAGCGCGATCCCATCATGCCTCGCGCCGCGCCGCCGCGACCCCGGGGCGCACGGCGCAGGCGCAGGCGCGGCCCGGCGGGGCGGCCGGCGTAGGCGTGTTGCCGAGCGCCGGTGCGGCGACGCACGGGAGGCCGTGCGCACGCAGGGGGTGTGGCTGCGCCGCGCGGTGGGGCCCCGAGGTCCTCGCCGCTCCGCGTTGGGAGTCGCTACCTTCGGCTCCGGGGTCAGTGGGGCGGCCAGA
>PVJN01057000.1:0-12592 GCA_004026805.1 Lasiurus borealis
ATAAAACTAACATGAATAACCAATCAGCATTCAGGCCTATAAAAGAGATTCATTTATAGTAATTGCTTATAGACAACACGCTAAGCATGAAATTAATTCCAGCCCCATCTGAAAACCCTGATAGTGTTAAAATGGATGTTTAATGTGTTATAGTTAGTGATATTTCATCTGAGGACCTTATCAAGTTACAGCAAAGCTCTTGTCATTATTTTTTTACTCTCCCCAAGTGACACTTTAATGAAATGTGTCAGCACACCAGTGTTAGGATACGTTTCATTAATGCCCAGCACTTTTGTTCTATGCTTTACATTTGGAAACAGATTTAAGTATTAAGTGCCTCTAATGTCTGCAGCCAGGGGATCCTTTCCGAATTTGTAACAGTGACCAGAACAGACCGCATTACACTCTCCAAATGGTGCGGTTTTGCATTTGAATGTCTGAATTATCCCGGTTTCTTAGAGAGGACCACAGCCCCAACATCTTAAATCCTCAAAATGCTGTCCGCTTCATTGAATGCTCGTGATCTAAGCATATGTGTAATTATTCTGTAATTCTCCCCAAAATGTGATCCCTTGGAAATGCATACTAGGTTTCCCCTATTGTAAATCCAACGACTATTTCTTTGTGGCCACTTCTTTAAATACGGTAACAAGCAAGTCTGTGTGTCTGGGCGAACCGCCTAGATAATAACGATTTCTTCCCAAGCTTTCCTGGGGACACCCATCAGGGGAAAGATGCCTGCATTTGTTTAAGGGTAAAGACCCAGGATCACAAAAGGACCATTTAAGATGGTCTCCATTACAAGGGGAGGATTTCGTGCCAGAGAAACAGAGCTCACAATGGCCTTGGAAATAGTCTCAGATAGTAAGTTAGAATTTGCAAACGCTGCCAGAGCCAGCTGTGGTAATCCAGGGCTGCATATAGACTTTAGAGAAGAATAGAATCCCATGCCCCTTAACACAGCTTTGGACGTGGTCAGCCGTGAAAAATTAAAACATACACTTTAAAAACTGACAGCTGGAAAGGAAAGGTGGTAGTGGCGGTGGTCGGAGGAGGTTGGGTGGGGCGGGAAGGGTGAAGTAGAAAGAAGGAAAGCTCAGGGTGATATTTTAACCTCAGTGTTTCTTTTCCAGTTTTACGCATTGTTTGGGGAAACTCATCGGTGGTGGCGACTTTCCCAGGAAAACCGCCTTAGCGTGCAGAGATTTCAGACTGTAAGTGAGATCCTGTGCTCCTGTGAATGCAGCGCTGGGGTGTTGCTGGGCTGTTGTTGTCACAACCCCTCATTAACTCCGGTCCGCGTGGTTTAATTTGGCCTTTGGGTTGAGCAGAGCGCCATGGGTTTTGCGGGTGTTTACTGGTATATACAAATGACCGTGGAGGTGGGGGGAGCAGAGGGGAGTGGTGGGGAAGGAAAGTCAACTGGCAGGGCCGTAGTTACGTTACGCAGCGGATAATTTGATAATCACTGCAGAGCAGGTGTTTGCATTGAGTGATTCCTTGTCTTGGCATAATTTTGCAAATCGCTCGGCTTTTACAGCCCATGCTGCTCCCACAGTACCATTTCCAATGGTGGCTTTAAAAATGATCCCCGTCAGCATCACGTGAGCTCCGAGGTTAGCTGGCTACTCGTCTGTCTCCTTGGCTGGCTGGCTCTTGCTGAGTGTCTTTTGAGGCATTTTAGAATCTGGGAGAAAATGTAGCAATAGAGTGGGACAATCAGTCTTACTGATCAATTGAGGGAATTTAAAAATGTGGGTGAAGGGAGATCTGTGTTAACTTGCAAGATCAGAGTTAACGCTGTGAAAAGTTCATCTTTTTAAAAAGACAGGAGCAACAAGTGGACAAGTGAAATGGGCAGAGGTTGTTATTTCAGGGGAAGGGATAGGAGCCGCTGGGGAAGAGCAGCGCTGATGCCAGGGGCCTACCTGGGGATGAGCAGCCCTGGGGTCAGGCACCTGCCTGGGGTAGCACAGCCCTGGGGTCAGGGACCTGCCTGGGGAAGGACAGCCCTGGGGTCAGGGACCTGCCTGGGGTAGCACAGCCCTGGGGTCAGGCACCTGCCTAGGGAAGGACAGCCCTGAGGTCAGGCACCTGCCTCGGGTAAGACAGCCCTGGGGTCAGGGGCCTGGGCTCAGTACCTGTCAGGCCCAGAGGAATGCCTCTGCTGTGTTCCCATTTGCTCTCCACTTCAGCTTAGAAAAGACCAATGTTATGTTGGAAAGTGATTTCAGAAATTTAAAAGAAATGAAGAAAACACTTAAAGGACCCAAGACCCACGCTGTTGCCTGGAGATTGGGGTCTCTTCCCAAGGAAAGACTGATGCGCATAAATAAGCGAGGGATCTCTGAACTCTTCATGCCTGCTTCTATCTATTTTTAAATACTATACCGTATCACTTATCTGGGCATTATTAATTTGCCAATCTAAAGAGAAAACAAACTTAAATCAGCTTCTGAGCAATTAAAACAGATGTTCCTAAGTCTGCTCACTAACTTTCTAGCTAAGGGATCCCCTCTCTACCCACCCAGAGCCTACTTTCTTATACGTTACAGACACTTCTAACAAACATGAATATCAGCCTCCACAGCACATAAGCGATTGAAGCAGCATAGCAGATGGGGAACAAATGGGGAGAGGATCTCAGACATACTGGGAGCAGCAAGAATAATAGCTGACAGCTTGATTGTGAAGGGGGAGACAGAAAATCCATATAAAGCAAACATAAAACTATAAAAGCTTAGCAGTCTGGAGCCATTCAGAGTTTTACAATTTACCAATCCCAGAAGGTCTCACTGTATTATAGCGCAGAATAAAAACGGGTGCTCATAATTATAGCTTTGGGTCATCAAGAAGAGATTAAGTGTTGTTAAATGTGACTATCTTTAAAACGGCATATTTAGAATAATTTCCCCTGAAATTGGCTACCATTCAGATAAAAGTCTTTGTGTGCTTAAAAAAAAGAAAAAAACTGACCTTTAGTAGTTTGGAAATTTATATGTATGTAGAGATTATTTCCTTCTCCATATGCCGAATAATTAGTGCATACAAGTTCCTCAATGCTTTGAGGTCAACATAGCTAAATGTTCTTATTCAAATTGAATTTTATAGCCACAATGCTTTCTACATTGAAACAGCTGGTGCAGTGAAGAAAAGAATATGCCAAATTGGGAACCAGAAGATTTTCTTGATCCCTGCTCTGCCACTGAGCTGCTGGGTGATATGAGGAAGTCAGTTACACTTCGGTGCTCAGTTTTCTCATCTGTTCAATGGGTTTCTCAGACCTCATCTAGCTTGACAAATTAAAAATAATTTTTTAAATCATAGCTCAATAAATCATAGATTACTAGAAGCCAAATACACACAATTTGTGCGAGAATAAGGCCTTCCTTCCCTTGGCTGCTGGCACCAGCTTCCCTCTGGCACCTGGGATCTGGGCTTCCCTCACAAAGAGAGGCCCCACCCACCCATGGGCTGGGCCTCCCTCTGCTGCGTGATTATGGGGTGATGGCCAGGCCCTGGACCATTCACATCCATTGACCTTGGCTGGCCTGGCGCCAGTGGGTGTCATAGCATGGTCCTGGATGGTTATCAGGATGGTTGTCCTTATGGTCATTCCACTGTTCGGCAGTTCCGTCAATCTGTGTGTTATGCTTTTATTATATAGGATTTCTTTGTGGTTGATGCAAAGCTGAACCACACAGGCTACAAACTAACTTCAAATTTTGTTCTCGCCAGTATTCAGTTAAGGTACTTAAACATGAAAAGACTTGGAGCCTAAAATATTAATGCCTTTTATCTCTTTGATAAAAGATCATTTTCTTTACAGATCATTTTCTTCTTTCTGCCTTTCTTGTATTTCCAGTATTTCTAAAAGACTTGTGTATTTCTTTTTATAATAAGAAAACAAGCAATAAAAGCTGATTAAAAAATATAAACATGAAGGAGAAACTTGATACGCGAGCCCCTCCCAATGCTTAGAGAAGCTCAGACTTAAAGGCAGAGCGTGTTTGAAATAGAGGTTGGGTAATGTATCCTGAAGATAGAGCACCCACTTTGAGAAACATCTCTGTGACTGTTATCTCTGCCACATCCAGACTTCTCAAAAAATCACTGGCAACTTTTCTGACTTGGAGAATAAAATCAGCATTTAGCAAACAGAGGGATATGGTGTTAAAAGGAAAACCCCCAAAACACAACTACTTGTAACCCGGGATTCTCATCTGCCATGACATCTGGATGGTCTATTAAGGCAACACAGCCTCTTTGCCAGGATCAATCTCATTGCGACTAGTCAAATGCTAACCAAGGAAGAAGCTTGTTTCTAGACTCTGCATCTCTGGCTGTGTTTTCTAAAATCATCTCCTTGTACAATGGTTAGAAAATCTACAGCCTATCAGGAGCCTTTCTAAAAATGTTGGAGAAATAGAAAAAGATCCAAGAGGCTGAGAAAGCTCTGAATGTTGAATGAAGAAAACTCTTAAAGGACCCAAACTGGCTGCCCGGGTGCTGCCAGGAACTTGGGAACAAATTTGATTGTAGCTCAGGAAAATGGGCCTGGCCTGGACAGCCCCAACTTGGCAACAGCTTGTGGGGAGTAAATCCTCTCACTGAAGGTTTTGTTTAATCTGAATAAATTCAATTTCAAAATCTGCCCTTGATCTAAGCCCCTTAAGCTTGTGAGGAGAACTGAGGGCCTCCAGGGTCAATGCCAATAACAAAAGACAGGAAAAGTCCACCTTCCCACATCTCTCATTGCTGCATCCTATTAGCTGTAAATGCTTCCCTTCAATAAAGTCATCTTTGGAGAAACTTCCTCCCTTTATTTTAAAGATGACATTTAGTGTTTTCCTTTTGGATATTTAACAAATCCCTTATAGAAGGAACCCTGGACAGAATGTTAGGAGGCCTGGGTATGGCTCTCATTATGCCACTACCAGTGGTGGGATTTTGACAGAACAACTTCTCTGGATTTCAGTATTATAATCCGTACAGTGAGGTAGTTGGGTTAGACATCTTGCAACACTTGTCCTTATGCTGCAGGTAACTAGCTAAAAACCGTGACACTTAGAAGTTTTGAGAGAGGGGGTTTGGGGAGAGGTTGGATAGGATGATTATAATCAAATAAGCTTGGTAAACACTGAAGACCACATCCCTACTTGGAGATCCTCAGAGTCATTAGCATATTAAAGGGTCTGAGAAGTCTTATGGGAGAGAAACTTTTACAGATATTTCAACCCAGTTCTTTAGAACTTTCTTTCTGAACCAGGAAGCCCCCTTTGATAATTCCTGTTGTCAGACCAGTGTCCCACTCTGACAATGACATAGACAGTCCCTTGTTTGGTTTACATTTTAGCAGTTACAAGACTGTATATGTGGAGGGCTTGATCCAGTTCTTTTATACATATTGCTGATGGCTATGGTTGAGAGATATAATTTATTTGTGCTCTGATATTAGATAGGATTGTCCTCATTGTTGTCTTTAAAGAGATAGTAACTCAACTGGATTTCAAAAATTAAATTATTCCCCTGACCAGTGTGGCTCAGTTGGTTGGGCATTGTTCCATGCACCAAGAGGTCACTGGTTCAATTACAGGTCAGTGGACATGACAGGGCTGAGGGCTAGATGCCCGGTAGGAGGTGTGTGGGAAGCAGCCAATTGATATTTTGCTAGCATCCATTTTCACTCACATCAATGTTTCTCTTCTCCCTCTCCCTTCCTGTTTCTCTAAAAATCAATACAAAATGTATTTTTTAAAATATATTTTATTGATTTTTTACAGGGAGGAAAGGAGAGGGATAGGGAGTTAAAAACATTGATGAGAGAGAAACATCGACCAGCTGCGTCCTGCACACCCCCTACTGGGGATGTGCCCGCAACCAAGGTACATGCCCTGGGACCCTTGAGTCTGCAGGCCAACACTCTATCCACTGAGCCAAACCGGTTAGGGCCAAAATGTATTTTTTTTTAAAAATAGGGAGTAGGTTACAAATATACTTTCCCTAACTTTTTAAAAAAATATATTTTATTGATTTTTTATAGAGAGGAAGGGAGAGAAATAGAAAGTCAGAAACATTGATGAGAGAGAGACATCGATCAGCCGCCTCCTGCACGCCCCACAGTGGAGATGTGCCCGAAAGCAAGGTACATGCCCCCGACCAGAATCGAACCTGGGACCTTTAAGTCCCCAAGCCGACGCTCTATCCACTGAGCCAAACGGGTCTCGGCTAAAATGTATTTTTTAATGGAATTACTAGTTTAATAATCCTATCTAAATATTAAGGGAAATCCTAGTTTGGGGCCTCTTTCAGTAGAGAAATTCAAATGATGTTCTTAGGATGCATTTTTTTTCCTTTCCAGTTCTCTATTCTGCCTTTCTTCTGTGTTGATTCCATTCTCAGGCAGACTTTCTTCTCAGAGTGGAAAGATGCCCATGAGACCAGGCTTTCTTCTAACTGCTCAGCAACCCAACCAGGTTCCAAAATATCCTGAAATTGATTTTCAAGATTGTCGATCATCCTGTAGCAGAGAAACTTTTCACATGTGGGCAATCCAGTGTGAACTCTCATCCATCAGGTTTAGGTCACATGACTATTCCTGAACCAACCTCTGTGACCAAGGACTTAAAATGCTGTGACTGTCCAGCATGGGTCACATGTTCATCCCTGGGGCCCTCTGCTTAATAGTAATGGGAGCGGGATTTCCTAAGCACAGTTAGGGAGCTTTCCCAAAAGGTAGAGGAATGAAAGAGAGACCAAAAGGTGTAGGACTGAATGATAGACAGGTAAAAGCAACAAATGTCCACGATGGCTGTGTTATCAATCTGGTGGCAAATAGTGAGTAGAATCTTTCCTTTACTTGGCCATTTGCTGGTGTGTTGTTCTGTCTGGTCATTACCCCCTAGACAGAGTCTAGGTAGAAAGAGGCTGAGATTCATCCAGTGATGCCCTGCTCTTACGGCCTATGGATCCTAGAACTCCTGAGCAAAGAATGCATTATCCAACCTGAGACAATGTGAGAGTGGAATACTTATGTTGGGACAAAGAGCATAAACTAACATTCTAGGACATGTAATTATCCTACTGTGAAACAACCAAGTGCAATTTCACTCGATTCTTCCATTATTGACAGAGCCTTTTCTTTGCTAACTCTGGATAAAAAGGGGGAAAGGTGTCAATTTGGGATGCCCTGATATTTATTTCAGCTTTAGCAGCTCTATCCTCTCTCTCCCTCTCTCTCCCACTCCTTCCCTTCTTCTCTTCTTCCTTCCCTCTCTCCTCCCCTTTTGCTTGCTGAGGTATACACGGTCCTTTATGTTCCTCAGCATGAGAATAAAAAAGCTCTGTGTTGTCAGTCTCAGAGACTTAAATTTGAGACTGACATTCTGGAGTCAGACTTTGACTCAGGCTAAGGAATGTAAAGCATGAGTAAGTAGAAGGTGAGTTTGAGGCAGTCCCTTTCTGCCCTTAAGAACATACCCCACCCCTAGCTGGTCTGGCTAAGTGGACAGAGTGCTGGCCTACAGACTGAAGAGTCCTGGGTTTGATTCCTGTCAAGGGCACATGACTGAGTTGTGGGCTCTGTCACCAGTAGGAGGCCTGCAGGAAGCAGCTGATCAATGGTTCTCTTATCATTGATGTTTCTATCTCTCTCTCCCTCTCCTTTCCTCTCTGAAGTCAATAAAAATACATTAAAAAAAAAAAACTGCACCCCACTTTCTCCAATACAGTGTCACTTATTAAAGAGACTATCTTTCCCACATTGAGTATTCTTGGTGCCCTTGTCACAGATTAGTTGACTGCATATGTATGGGTTTATTTCTGACCTCTCTGGTGGTCTGTGTACCTGTTTTTATGCCAGTAATACTCTTAATTACTATAGCCTTGGGATATAGTTTGAAATCCGGAAGTGTGATGGCCTCATCTTTGTTTTCCTTTCTCAAGATCACTGTGACTATTTGGGGTCTTTTGTGGTTCTAATAGAAGTTGAGAATTTCTTTTCTATCTCTGTAAAAAATGCCATTGGGATATTGATAGGGATTGCATTAAATCTGTAGATCACTTTGGGTAGTATGGACAATACTAATTCTTCCAATCCATGAACACAGGCTAGATCTGTGTTCTGAATCTCCAAGTTACCATCTGTAAAGCATGATACTCCTTTAGAGTATCATGATGATGAATAAATCATGTAGGATACTTTTATAGGGAACACTTTTAAAATAACAAGCATGCTTGAGCTGGTTTGGCTCAGTGGATAGAGCATTAGCCTGTGGACTTGAAGGGTCCTGAGTTCGATTCCAGTCAAGGACACATGCCTGGTTTGTAGGCTTGATCCCCAGTAGGGGGCATGCAGGAGGCAGCTGGTCAATGATTCTCTCTCATCATTGATCTTTCTCTCTCTCTTCTCCTCTCCTCTCCTCACCTTTCTCTCTCTCTCTCTCTCTCTCTCTCTCTCTCTCTCTCTCTCTCTCTCCTCTCTTCCTTCCTCTTTGAAATTAAAAAAATATATTTCAAAAATAAAATAAAATAAAATAGCATACATGGAGTACTTACATGGTAAATTTTATTTAGAAGAACAAGTAGCCAGGCTTTTAGGATAGAAAAGAAAATCAGCAATGGTTAAACCAGAATGCCCAAGAAGAGGACAAAACTGAGAGCCAGATCTAAGTTCTCTGACACTTTAACTCCCACACCTCAGTTTCCACCATTTGTAAAATGAGAATTAGACAGAGAATTAAGCTCCTATTAGCATCTTAAAATTTCTTTGTTTCAGTTCATGTTTATATGTCCAGCAAATTCCATCATAAACTAGGCAAGGAGCAGCAGGACTAACCTGATTCCTGGGTCTCAACTATACCAAGTTTGTTTCCACCCCTGAGCCTTTGCTTCTGTTTTGTCCCCTGCTTGGCCCACTCTGCCCCCAGATTGTTTCTCTGGATCATGTGTCATTTCTCAGATTATTTCTCAGCACTCAATCTCAATAGCCCCCTCACTTCTTATTTCACACTATTGACATTCTTAGTTGTGGGGGCTGTCCTGAGCATTGCAGGATATTTAGCAGCATCCCCAGCTTCTGTCCATTAGATGCCAGTTGTGACAATCAGAAATGTCCACAGACATATCTACATAATCTGCCTGGCCAGTGTAAGCAACTGAAGTTCATGACCCATGTTCTAGAAGTGCACATCTAAATGGAAGATTCTAAACCCAATCTATTTGAAAAGAGCATTCCAGTATGTAAAAATGAAATTAAAGTACTCTCCATTTTCTGCTGAGTTTATGCAGATGCTAATCAGATTAAAATACCTCTATCAACTCCCTATTCAATCCAGAACTTATTGGTTGTTTATTAAATAACAACAGAAACTTTCTCTCTTCTTTGGCAATTCATTTGTACTACTCTAAGGAACAATTTTTCCTTCTAGATTGCAAGCTCTTTAAAGTCTATAACCATGCCCTATATACCTCCACATTTCTACCTTGCCTAACAGGGGATAGAGATACCTAGGAGATATTCAATATGCTTTTGTTGGGTGAATAAATATGTGATTCAAAATTTGGGAGAGAAGGAAGTGCTACAGTTTATAGAAAGATAAATAATACATGTTTAAAAGAAAATTTAGAAAACACAGAATCAAAAAACAGATGTTACCTATACTCCAATTCTTGTCACTGAAATATACTTCCATGTATCTTTTTTAATTAAGATAGATTTAGACAACATATTTTGCCACAAAATTGCAATAATATTTCAATGCAAGTTTTCATCTTGCTTTATTTTACTCCTTACTATGTAATACGAGCTTTTTCTAAGTCATTAAATATTTTTCAGAACACCATTTTGAATGGCTGCATATTTCAATGTTGCCTGGATAATGATTTATTCATGGACATCACATTGTTTTTTTTGTTTTTTACAGAGAGGAAGTGAGAGGGATAGACAGTTAGAAACATCGATAAGAGAGAGACATCGATCAGCCGCCTCTTGCACACCCCCTACTGGGGATGCGCCTGCAACCAAGATACATGCCCTTGATAGGAATCGAACCTGGGACTTTTCAGTCCACAGGCCGACACTCTATCCACTGAGCCAAACTGGTTTTGGCTCACATTGGTTTTGATATGGGCCATTATAAAATAGTAGTTTGATGAACATCTTTATGCAAAGATGGGATACATAATTTGACACATTCTTACAAGTCAAATTATTGTGCCCAAAGTTATGAATGTTTTAAAAACTTTTGACACATATTGGCAATTCTCTTTCATTTTTCTGCATAGATGTCACAAAACAGTAATTTATTAGATGGTACTTTATTCACAATAGTGATACAGAAAAAGACCAACTTATGAGCAGCAGCAGCAATAGTAATCCTATCTAATAAAGGAGTAATATGCAAATTAACTGCACTTCCGCTACACCCACCAGCCATGCCCACCAGCTGATCAGAGCGAGTATGCAAATTAACCCAACCAAGATGGCTACAGCCACAGAGAAGCAGGAGGGAGGCTTTCTGCAAACCCTGACTGTCCAGGCCTCTGCTTAAGGCAACAAACTTTCAATGGCTGCCAACATGGAGTGAGGCTTGGGTTGCCCCTGGCGATGGAGGAAGCCAAGCTTTCTGCACACACTGGCCAGCCCAGGCCTCTGCTTAAGGCAACAAAGTTTCAATTGTAGAAGATAAATAAATCCCAGATACCAGGGCCTCCACTTGGGTTGCCAGGGGGCATGGCCAGCCTGCAAACCACCACAGGCCCCTTGCCTAGACCACCCCATGCCCCAAGGGAATACCAACCCTGCTCCAGGACACCTTTCAGAGCAAACCAGCTGGTCCCCACCTGTGTACTAGGCCTCTATCCTATGTAATAAAAGAATAATATGCAGATTGACCATCACTCCAACACACAGAGATGACCAGGCCCACAGGGGAGGGCAGTTAGGGGCAATTGGGCTGGCAAGGAGCAGTGAGGCATCAATCAGGCTGGCAGGGGAATGGTTAGGGGGTGATCAGGCTGGCAGGCAGAAGCAGTCAGCAGTCTTAGGTTGTGAGAGGGATGTCTGACTGCCCGTTTAGGATCGGTCCTAAACGGGCAGTCAGACATCCCTCAAGGGGTCCCAGATTGGAGAGGGAGCAGGCTGGGCTGAAGGAACCCCCCCATCACCACCCCATGCACGAATTTTGTGCACTAAGCCTCTAGTAATTATAATAAAAAATAATAATGGCAGCTGTAGAACTTACAGTTTAGAAAGTGCTTATTTCCTCATCTCCTTTTGTACTTAAGAATTCTCTTCTTTTATGCTTAAGCAGATTATTTCCACATTACAGATAAAAAAAACTAAAGCTTGAGAAGATTAAATTATTTGTTCATGAATGTAACAACAAGGGCCTTTGAATATTAGAACTATAACCTCAAAGGAGAGAGTGGTATATTTTGTGAACAGATCAATGAAAAACACTTTGGGAGCTATTGGTGCAAATTTAAATTCTAGGGACATTTCACGAAGAGTGTTCCTTAAGCTCTTACAGCCTAGAAATACTTTCTTAAAATACTTTGAGAAGTTTGAACCTTTGTGGACCCCAATTGTGTATGATTGGAGATAATATTCTAGACTAAAGGTGATTTTTATCAGAGAGGAAAGGATGTATAGAACTTGTTGTAGATGCATATAGAACTTGTTTTAGATGTGCAGAGAATGTCAGAGCTAGAAGGGTCTTTAGAGATTATCTCTTCTAACTTCCTCATGCAAACTAAGTTTTAGAGAAGTAGCTCATTCAAGGTCACACAGAGATTCAATGTCAAGGTTGAGGCCAGACCTGAGATACATAGGGTAGACCTGGACAGAGTTCAGAGAAAGAACCAGATTGAAATAAAGCAAAGCAATTTTTAAAAAAGTTTCAGACCAAAGGAAGTCCTAATGCATTTAGCATAATATGAGTGTTCCTATTGTGTTACATCCAAATGCAATTTCAATTCACACATAATGCAAAGAAACATCTGTGTGCATCACTCAAATATGCTTTTCTGTTTTCTTCATTTGTTATACTTTTTTTTAAAGCTGGTAATTTATTTAATAGGGCCTTATGAGTCATACAAATAAGAAAATAGAGTAATGCAATGCTTCTCTGTAAAGTGTAAGTAAATCAGATCAGTTGTTTCTGAACTTGGTTGATTCTCAAAATCACATGGAGGGATTTCTGAGTATATAGGGTCCCAGCCCTACTTCCAAAGATTCTGATTCAGTAGATCTGATGAACTTGACTATTTCCTCCCAAAGTTGCTTTAAAAAAAGTATGCAAACATTTTTCTGTTTAGCCAAATCCTTGAAAATAAGATAATGAATTCTCAAGTAGTCTGAAGACACAACACAATTTCTTTTTGAAAATGTCAAAAATCAGTTGACTGTTCCTCCTTAAAAATTAATTTGGGGAGGTAAACTTTTTAATGTCTGTTCAAAATGACACTACACTTAGAGGTGTCTGAAAAAAAAATTAAGTTAGGGAGGCAGTAATAGTCAATAAATGGATTTTCTGTTGTGTAAATGTTTATACAGATGTTGTAAGCGAGACTTTTCAAGAAAACCCATAGG
>PVJN01057001.1:0-12592 GCA_004026805.1 Lasiurus borealis
AGTGCTTCATGGGCAGAGTTTCAGGAAGATGAACAAGTTCCAGGGATAGTGGTGATGGCTGCACAACAATGTGGGCGTACTGAGTGTACTTAATACACTGAAATGTAAAAACAGTGAAACTCCACACTTAACATGGTTAAATGGTAAACTGTATGTTCTGTATATTCTCCCATAATGAAAAACAGAACAAAACAAAAACCAACCCTTTGAAGTGGCTCCTGCCTCTTTCTCCCCTCAGCTGGTCCTGAATACCCACCCACCCTTGGTTCCAGCCTCACATCTTCATGTCTGTGTCTTTGCTGTAGCTGCCCCGCTGTTTGGAACATTCTGGGCCCCATTTTCTGCCTGGCTATTTGCTGCTGATCATCCTGAACTTGGTCCAAGCATCACCTCCCTGGGAAGGCTCCTCTGCCTGCCCGCCCCCCGCCCCCCTGCATCCCTAGCCTAGTTTAGACAGGAGGCTCCACAGCAGCACTGCGAACCCCACACCTGCACAACTCCCACGTTCAGTGAAAGTTTGGGCAGACGAGGAACTGGCACCGGCCGAGCCTGGCTGGCACAGGAAGGGTATATTTCAGATCTGGAGCCCAGCCCGGCCCTCCCTGCAGGGCGACCTGAGTCATCCCAGCGGGTGATGAGCCAATGATTCACGGCTTTCTATGAGAAGGTCCCCTCGGCTGAGTGCCTCTACCTCCCTGCAGGGCGGGAGTTGGCCCCATAATCAGCTCAGCCTCCTTGTCAGAGAACAGCCTGCCGGTCAGGCCTGGCCCAGCTCCTGGGCCAGCTGCTCACCACGTTCTTGATGATCTCGTCCTTCCCGTCCTGCCGCTGCACTTTCAGCAGGTGGTAGCAGAAGTCGAACAGGTCGAAGCGCCGCTGCTGGCCCAGCAGCACGATGATGGAGCAGCCGGCCCAGTTCAAGCCATCACCGAAGCACTGCCTGGAAGCGGAGGGAAGCAGCCGAGTGAGAGGCGGGGAGGGGGGGGGGGGCTCGTCTTAGACCAGCAGCACCCCCAGTGAGTCGCTGGTCTCTGGGACCAGTCCCTAATCTGTGAAATGGGTACGAGAAGCTATAGATTCGCTTGTTCCAGGGACTGTGGTTATATTATAAGCCTTCTAACCACAAAGAGGTGTCAGTCTGTTGTCTCACTAATGTAAAAAAAAATCACTTTTGAAGAAGACATACAGTGGTACCTCGAGATACGAGTTTAATTCCTTCCGTAACCTTGAGGCGTGGGAAACTATGAGACGCTCGAGTCGAGGTAAACGGGTGGGTCGTGTGCAGCCGGCCGATTTGCACGATGACTGCTATCTCAAATGTTGCTCGTATTTCAAAGCAAAAATCGCTCGCTCGATGGCTTGTACCTCAAAAATCTCGTATGTTAGGGCACTCGTATCTCGAGGTACCACTGTATTTGCAATAAAAAAACCCAACCAGCCCATGAGATTTATATGGCTGCTATTTCAAGCAAGGCAAAGAAGAATCTGTTTGGGCCCATCAAGAAGCCAGGGAGCACCTGTGAAGGGAAGAGCCCTTTCAGATAGAACAACAACTGGCAGGGCAGGCCAGGAGGGCAGGGTCGGGACTCGGGGGCCCATGAGCAGATGCTGCCGGTGTGTGGGGTGGGGGCTGCGAGTCCTCCTGAGTCTGATACAGCCCAGCCTGCTCACTCCTCAGCAATTCGGGCAATCTGGGAGGCCGAGAGGTCACCTCTCTGCTCTTCCTTATCATCAAGCAGCAGCCGCAATCTCAAGCAGGGTTTTCCCCTCCTGCCCGCTCCATCAGCCCCGCTTCCAGTCTCAGAAAGACAAGGGCCCTCATACAAGATCCGCAGCCCCTAATGTGCGCACTCACATGCACACGCTCATCTCTTCTTCCGGCCACGTGTTGCCTTTCCTGGCATGTGCCCTTCTCTCCTCTAAGATACAAATCCCCGTGATGTCCAAGGCTCAGTTCCAGTCCATCAGTTAAATTCTAATTTCTCCCTTTTCACATCTGTCCTCCTTCCTGCCTGGCTGTCTCAGTCAATGTGCCTTATGTCTCTCCATAGGCCCCCGAACCCCCACAAAGGCCGGGAACTGTCTAGTTTTGCTCAGCACTGGCGCAGGTCCAGCACATAGTATGTGCTCAATAAATAGTCACTGGACAGCCCGGCCCCTGCCCACGATGTTTCTGGCTGGCTCTGGCCGCTGATGCCTCCTGGGGGGACCAGCAGGTTGGAGGTGGCCTGCCTTCCCTAAGGGGTACTCACTCGGCTGTGAACTCGTTGGTCCCCACGGGGATGCAGTAGACGAACTGCATGGCACTCCACAGGCGGTGGAACTCCACGCACTCGTCCACGTGCATGACGCCGTTGGTGGGCGGCGGGCCCCGCCAGATGGGGTCCTGCAGGTAGCTCCGGATGCGGGTCAGGATGACCTCGAACATGGACAGGCCGCAGCACAGCCGCTCCTTGGTCAGCAGGTCCCCCTCCCGAGCGATGGCGATTTGCTGGGGACAGAAGCGTAGACATAAACCTTCCAATTACATCTCAGACCCCGACTTCCACCGGAGATTCCCCAAGGCCGGAGCTGGCTCTGCCTGGAATTCATTCACAGAACGGACATCTTACCCAGAGCGAGGCATTCGCTTTGTAAACCTGAGGGCAGCAGCAGGGAGTCTGCTGGTAAGTAAAGTCCAGGAGCCATGGAGAGAGGGACAGTTTTAAGGAATTTTGACACACCCAGGCAATTAGTGACATGCTAGGTAGACACTGAAAAGACTGAGACCATCCTATACTGACAGCACAGTGCCATTGACACTGGCTCATACTCACTGAGTGTGTAACGCAGCAGGCCCTGTTCTAAGCACTTGATAAGTATTGACTTCATTCATTCCTTACACCAACCTTGTGCAGTACGTGCCATTATTACTACCCCCATTTTACAGATGAAGAAACCGAGGCTCAGGGAGGCAGCCAGTGAGTGAGTGATGCAGTGAGGCTCTGAATCCCGGTGGGTCTGTGGGTTAACTTGTTAAGTGAACAGAGAAAGTTGCAGGAAAGGACATCTCTATTTAAAACCCTGTGGCCATGATGTCATCACGACCAAGTGCCTAAAGGCACCTCTGAACGTCATATGATTTCTTCATGGGAACAAGTAAGTATTGCTCTGTTCTATTCTCATCTTTCAATGAAGGCCAATTTCAGTGCTCCTGAGAAGGCAAGGTTAGGGCAGGAAACGATTCTTATCTCCGTCCACAACTGTCTTCAAGGTAGGTGGGGCTGCGTGAGCATCGAGGCGCATGCGGGTGGGCAGGGAGGGACTTGACACTGGGTCCCGCGCGATTTCACACAGTGGGCCTCTGGTAGACTAAAATCCTATTAAAAGACATCAATAACACACAAGCCCACAGACACACACACAGCTCTGTGTTGGGTGTGTATAAAACATTTTAGGAGGTTGGAAGGATTAACATCAGTTGTGGGAACAGATGGGCTTGACGAAGTGGGTGAGAATTTCCCTTTTTTACTTTAAATACTTCCGTACAGTTGAATGTGTTACAATGAGCATATGTTACTCTTTAAAATTTGCCGCTGAATTCCCAGAATTGCTTCCTTTAGCTAGAGCTCCTCTGACCACTGTAAACGATCTCTATTAATAACATAAACTGGCTCTCCCCTGGCGTCTGCTTGTTGCATCTCTGGCCATTGGCTGGCTAGACTAGCCCATCAAAACGCGATACTGTCCGAGTGCCGAGTCAAAATACCTAGCAGTACAGGTCTCAAAAGCCACATGCAAAGTCAGAGAGATGTTGGCATCGAAGGTCTAAGTATGGTCTCCAAATCTAGGGACAAAGCTAAAGAGGGTGGCTTCTAGGACCAAGAGATGCACAGGGTATTTGTGGGATGGGCTTTCCAGGCGGTGGTCTCCCCAGAGAGCTCATTTTACAGGGAGCCTGGGAGTGGGGTAGAGTGGGGAGGGGGGCCTGCCAGATTTCTGGATGCAAGCTCTCACCCTGGAGCCTCCAGGAAGAAGACAACCTCTCGATTAATCTGCGGAGGGAAATAAATCAGGAAACACCACTGTTGGAGCCGGTTAGGATAATATTATGGGCCAGGAGTGCAGTTGTCATGACAACTATATACTGAAAGAAGTCTCCAAATACAGCGAGAATTGGGGAAGAAGGGGTTCACAACATTTGTTTCAAACAGGAAGGAGAGGGAACCCTGATTCAAGGGGACTTGTCTTGATTCTGTGGGCAGCGAAAGACAGCCACCGAGCAGAGAAGGGAGCACTGCAGTTGCCATGGTGAACTAGGAATAGCTCTTGCAGAATCCTGGGCCTGGGGCTTGATTCCCTTCTCTGCCACGCTGGCATTTGGTTCTTCGCTTCAGAAAGGGAGTGCCCGGGAGAGTGAAGATGCCCATAAATACATAAATAAAGGGTCTTGAGTCAGGAATATTCTCCTTCGTAAGTTAATACAGAGAGATCTGAATGACTCATGAATCTCTTGTGCATTTAGTCAGTCCGAATCCATCCTCAAGGCTTGACAATTGTGGGGGCGTTAAAAAGTTAGCAGGTTGACTTACAGTCAACCATAGGGTCCTTGACCGAAATGGTTAGGGACTTTATTCCTTTCCTTAAAAGTGTTTAGCCTTACAGTTTTCCTGTGAACTATAAATACATGAATGGACACTGGGTAAAACCTAGAAAAAAGAATGAAACATAAGAAAATAAAAATTTCCATTAGACCTCATTACCCAGAGATGAGCTTTCTTAAAATACCGATGCATCATTTGTTTGTGTGCATGTGTGTGTGTTCATGTGTGTGTGTGTGTGTGTGTGTGTGTGTGTGTGTGTAGACATCTACATTTAACAAGATTTGGGTCATCTTATCTGTATTGCCTTTTTTCTCTTTAAAAAACCATTTCCTTCCATATTCTCAGTAACATGAATTTTGAATGGCTACATAAACTGGCCACTGACACACCATCATTTATTTAGTCCTCTCCTCTTGTGGGTTATTTTAAATGGTTTACAAATCTTCACCATTGCAGACAATCCCCACACAGCCAGCCTTCCACAGAACACTTGTTGAGGTCACCGCTAGTTATTGCCTTAGGATAAAACCCTGGAAGAACTGCTCCTTCAAAGGGTACTCATAGTTGAAAGGCGTTTGCCACCTGGTGACAGCCCGTCTCTAGAAGAGCTGGGCCACTGCACGCCTGTCTGGGTGACGCCTGTTCCTGACCTGCCTGGGGCTCCGTCGTTCAGAGAAGCCGTTCGCCAGCCCAAGAGATGAACAGCCGCCGTTCCCTGCACTTTTCGATACTTTCCTCGGATTGCTGGGAAGCTGGACACTTTCTCGGATGTTTGTCGGCATTGATATTTTTTATGTCATCCATTTTCTTTCATGTGCTTTTTCTGTTTGGTATGCTGTCATTTTTTCTTTCTCTGAAAAAGTATATTATAGACTATTTGCTGAAAAATACCCCCAATTTTGGTGATATAGGATCATAAATATATATGCTTAAATATATGTATGAGTGTGTGTATATATATATATATATATATGTGTGTGTGTGTGTGTGTGTGTTGTTTAACATAAATCTTATCCATCCTTTTTCTATTCCACTGAGTGTGGGGGGGGGATTCTCTCATTTTCTGCTATTCTTTTCTGAGTTAACAAGGGCCTAAACGAAGCACTTGTGAAACCACATGGAAATACATTTCCACATGGAGCACTCTGATTACATCTAGTGGCCTTTGAAGGAGAATGATATCTCCATACTCCTCCTTTTTAAAAGAGTATTTATTATTGATTTCATAGAGGAAAGGAGAGAGAGAGAGAGAGAGAGAGATCAATGATGAGAGAGAATCACTGATCAGCTGCCTACCGCATGCCCCACATTGGGGAGCACAAGCCCTAATCAGGAATCGAACCGCCACTTCCTGGTTCACAGGTCAAGGCTCAACCATGAGTCAAGCTGGCAGGGCTGATGCTGTTCTTCTTAAAAAAATAATGCTTTGTGTTTTTAGAAGCTTTTTACTTATTTGTTTATCATAATGATTATGCAAGACAGCTCAGCTAAGGAGACAAAACAGCTACTAGCCCATTCAATAGATGGGAAAACAAAGACTGAGATATTAAATGTCTCGCGTTAGGTTATGTGACAATGCAGAGGTGAAGCTAGGGACCCCTGGTCCTTTGACCCTCTGCCAGAGCGATCCTTCCAGGCAACAAGTCAGGTCACCTCAGTGTGTCCCAGAAACCAATGCAAATGATGCAGACCTCCTGACTGTGAATAGGTAGCAGAACTGCCCTGTCACCACCCAAACACGGATGGGGCAAAAGAGGTGTATAGTTGTGAGGAGGCAAAATAAAGAATTTATCCTTGTATGTTCACTTATTCATTATTGCATTATTTCCATATGAACGACAATGAACCTCCTTTTGCCTCACCCTGTGTTACATGAGCTCTCCCCCCACCAAACCCCAGCCAGCTCAGAAGTTAATGTTTGGCTGACCATTTCTGGGCCCACAGGATGAGCACAGTTTGGGACTCTTCCTTGAGGGCCGGCAGATTTGTAAAACCGGCATTTCCTCTCCTGCAGACGGTCTAGGCTTTTGTTTATAAACTCCTCAGCGTTGGACAAACTGCGATGTGTATCGGTCCCCAGGAAATGGTGTTGGCCCGAGCAGGGCAGGCATCCAGCGCTCCGAGTGGAGCTGCATGCCACAGCCCGGTGCGAGGGCCGGATTCCTGCAGGATGACACCAGCGGAGGGGCAGGCGCACTGCTCGGTTGCCGGCCTGGGGGATTTCTCCCTAAAAGGCAATCCTTAGAGGCTCTCCTCTGCGCAGCCCCCAAAGGCCAGGAAAGAAAGCGTGCACCCTGCATGGCGTCTGAACTCTCTGAGGGGTGACTCAGAGAGCCTGCCCCCAGAGTGGTTAGTCACGTTTTCAGGAGGAGGCAGGTGGCATGTGGAGGGTCTGGCTCATCAGAGTGACAGCGCCGGGGCGGATCGGCTCTGCCATTTGCCCCAAATGCCTGCTGTGCTTTTGGAGAGAAGGGAGGCCCCGGGGTGTGAGTCTTCAGCTACACACAGGACAGGGGACCCCAGGAATGCACGCCCAAGAGGGAGCTGAATCCTACACCTCTGACAGCGAGCTTGGGCGACCAAAACCGATCATCTTGGCGTGCCCCCCTCTGTTGCCCTGGGTTTTTCTTCTTCCTGAATCCTGCCCTCCAGCACATGGTTTTCTTCTCTCTCTTTCTCCCCATTTTCCCCTGTCCTGACCCCCTGCACAGTCTGTGAGTTCTCTGAAAGCAGAGGTTCCTGTCTGTCTTGTCTCCACGTTCAAAGCCACTGGCAGGACCGGTTTGTAAAAATCAGTTGCTGAATTCATGCCCATTCACCTTAGATAACATTCGAGCATCGCAGAGGAAGCTGGTCTTGGATCCCTCCCATCTCTGTCTCTCATCTCCATCAGAGCTTGCCCAGCTGTGTGTCATTTTCTAGGAAAAGTTTCATTTATATGGTTTATTTGTGTGTGTGTGTGTGTTTAAAAATATACAAATGGCATCAGCCTGTATGAGCTGTGGTATAACAACTTGCTTTATTCATCCAACTATGTGCTTATGATCTACCCACACGGATGCACCCGGATCGAATTTTCCTTTTCATGATTACATAACCAGCGCTCCGCATTGAGATGATGTCACCTCCTTTTGTTTAGTCAACCCCGCACCGACTGACATTTAGGCTGCTGCTAGCTTTTGCTTTAATGAATAACGCAGCAGTAAACGCCTGGTTCCTGCAAGCGTTTCTCTAGCAAAATGTGCAGACGTGGGCTGCTGGCTCACAGGGTGCATGGAGGTTTAATTATGAGAGAGAACACAGCAGAGCTCTTGAAACCTAACAGGGCATCATGGGTACTTGTCTGACTTCCTTCTTTCTTGGCGGCAGAGAGGACACAGGGGGTGGAAGGAAGATCTCAGGCTTGAGAGCCCGCAAATCTCATTCCAGACCTGCCCTGCCACTAACAGGCTTTGTGGTTAGACCGTCTCTTCCTCTCTCTGGGCCTCAATTCCCCCGTAAAAGGAGGGGCTAGACCACATGCTCTCCCTCTAAAGCTCCTTTTGGTGAAGCATCATACCTGAGGGGTCCCCAGCCGCTCGATCAGAGGGACCAGGTGGAGCGGGGCATACTTGGCTTCCAGGCGTTTCATCCGGACTTCCAGACGCTCCCCCTCTGTCAAAGGAGCAGTAGGCAGAGCATGAGATTCAGGCCGCATCAGGGAGACCGGGGGAAGGGACACTCCCAGAGGATGTGGTGACTTGTTTGCATTCTAAAACTTGAAAGGAGCCTGTAGAACTCATGTTTTTGGTGAGTGTAATCAGGACTCTATAACAGCGGTTCTCAACTTGTGGGTTGCGACCCCTTTGGGGGTCGAACAACCCTTTCACCAGGGTCGCCTAAGACATCTTGCATATCAGATATTTACATTTCGATTCATTAACAGTAACACAATGACAGTTATGAAGTAGCAACGAAAATAATTTTATGGTTGGGGGTCACCACAACGTGAGGAACTGTGTTAAAGGGTCGCAGCATTAGGAAGGTTGAGAACCACTGCTCTGTAAGGAAAAAAGGCCTATTCTCTCTGTCCAATAATGGAATCATCTACCTTGTGGGATGATGAGTTCCCCATCACTCGAAGGATTCACACCCAGGCTAGATAGCAAGAAGCTAGGAATGTTCCAGAAGGACAAAGAAACAAGGCCTGGGGTACCTTGTCCAAGTCTACGGTTCTGTGACCATTTCATAGTTTCCCAAAGCTTTAACCTTCTCCCGTTCTGACTGCAGATCTGGTTTACTGAGATTAAGTAAGCATGAAGTTCAAAATCAAGTTGGCTACTGAGTGGCTGTTAGTGGTTTCTTACCTTTGATGTAGACTCTCGGCAAGATATTTTGGAAGGGCGCAGCATGGAGCAAATCACAGACTTCCTCCTGAGACTGCAGATAGAGATGGAGGGAAATTAAAAAAAAAAATCACTGTAAACCAGGGAGGATTTTCATTCCTAAAAATTTGAGCACTGGAGTCAGCCAGACCTGAGTTCAAATCCTACCACTTTTCCTTGCTAGCTGTGGGATATTAGTCTCTCTGAGACTATTTATCTGCAAAATGAAGATGTGAATAGTACCCAGCTGTGAGGATTAATTGAGAGAATGCATAACCTCATAGCAAAGTCCCTGGCACATAATAAGTGTGCAACACATTTTCATTATAATCATATAAGAGTTTGCTGAAGAATTCGAATGAGTGACATGGGATCAAGCAGAGATAATGGGCCCAGACTGTGTTTGTCTCATTGGTAGTGAGGCCTGTGGATTCAAAGCTGCTAGCCAGGCCAACCTTCCAGCTCACTAATCCAGGATGATGCTGTCCTCGTAAGATAAGTTGGGAAGAGATTCCCCTTTTGTATTTTCTGGGAGAGAGCGTGTAGAATCAGTATTACTTCTTCCCTAAGTGTTTGTAAGAATTCACAAGTGAAACCATCTGCATCTGAAATTTTCTTTGCTGAAAGCTTTTTAAAAAAAACACAAGGTAGCCTTGCCAGTTGGCTCGGTGGTTGAGCATTGACCTATGAACCAGGAGGTCATGGTTTGATTCCAGGTCAGGGCATACCCTGGTTGTAGCCTCACTCTCCAGTAGAGGGCATGCAGAAGGCAGTTATTAATGATTCTCTCCCATTACTGATGATTCTCTCTCTCCCTCTCCCTTCTTCTCTGAAATAAATAAAAATATATTTAAAAAAAACTAGGTATAAAATATCTTAATAGGACCATTCAGGTTATCGATATTTCTGAGTGAGTTTGGGGGTTTGTGTGTCTCAAGGACTTGCTCCTTTTGTCTAAGTTTAATTTGTGGACATGGAGTTGCTTGTAGTTGACCTTTGATGTCTGTGGGATCTATAGTAATCTCCCTACTTCATTCCTGGTATTGGTAATTTGTGTCTTCTCTTCTGTTTCTCGGTCAGTCAGGCTAATGGTTTATCAATTTCATTGATTTCCCATCCCTGCCCCCCCCCAAAGAACCAGCTTTTAGTTTCATTCATATTTCTCTGTAGTTTTTGCTTTCCATGTTACTGCTTTCTGTTCTTGTCTTTATTATGTTCTTCCTTCTGCTTGCTTTGGGTTCAATTTGCTTTTCTTTCTCTAGTACCTTATGATACAAGCATAGATACTGATTTAATAACTTCTTTTTTAATTAAGATAGCATTCAGCTACTCTTCTATACCTCCAGTAATCAATAGCTCAGTACTTCTGGAGGCAGCCCAATTCATCTTTGAGCCTAGGACATAATCGTTTCACAATTATTAACTAAGTGAATGAATATTTACCCCTTCTGTTTCTTAGATGAATATGTAAATGAGTGTATTTATCTACGACAATCTTCCAAATACAAGAATACATACATTCATCTTACAAATACATATTGAGCAATAAGCACTATTCGAGGTTTTGCAGATATGATGCTGAACAAGTTAGACTAGATTGTTGCACTCGCATGGCATTTAGAGTCTAGTTCATAGAGACAGATAAACAAAGGTAAATAAATCAGCAAATTTCACATAGTGATAAGATACAATAGGGCACTAAGCTAGAGTGACTGGGGAAGGGACTACTTGACAGAAAGTAGGTAGGTAAAAATCTTTTCTGAGGCAAACACATTTCAATAAAGAATGGAATGAAGTGAGGGAGCAAGCTATGTAGGTCTGAGGTAAGAGCATTCCAGCGCAAAGGGCCTGGGGCAGAAAGTCAACTGGAATAAAGTGATGCAGGAATCATAGCCCAGTCTGAGGCCCCGGTGGCAGGGAGGGACCAGTTCACGTGTGGCCTCATAGGCATGGTATGAAGCCTGGATTTTATTTCAAGGACAATGAGGAACTGCTCAGGTATCCAGGCAGATACACAGCCCCACTGCCGAGTTTTTTATCCTTCCTCTTCGCTTCCAAAATTGTACTTGCTCCTAGAAATGTCTTGTTACTAGAAAAGTTGCCCATTGTATGAACTATCAACTCTCTGTTTTGTTAAAGTGGATAAAATTGATCTTGCGAGACCTTTAGGAGATGGGAAAAGAGGCAATGTTGCTGATTTCTCCATTTTACATGATGAGTTTCCACCTCAAATTTCTTTTGGGGAGGAGGCTTCATGATGGCACACTTCCTGTGTGTTCTCCACCTGGCAATGCCATTTGCTAATGAAGGTGAGGAAAGTCACAAGGATGTGGTGTCCTGGCAGAGGTGGGAGAACATTTGCTAAGGAGCTCCCGGAGGAGGCGTTATGTGGCCATTTGCCTGGTGAGGTGGCTGCATCCTCTGCCATACCTTCTTGGAAGGTATTTGTCTGCTGAGGCCATAGTGATGGTAAAAATGGCTAGTTCAGTGTGGAGTCAGGGATCCAAACTAGCTTCCACTGTGGGTGCCAATGCTAACGGCTGACCTCCTTCTTGTCCAATCTCAGTCTGAAAGGATCCACACTTGGCCTTCAACTCTGCCCAGGAACCCACCCAGCCACTGGCCTGTGAAGTCCACGGAGAGTGTGTAAAATCAATATCACTGCTTTACTAGAGTATAATGTAAATATGTTATCGCTGGTTACAAGAGAAAACAACAGAAATTATAGGTAGTATAACGAAATATTGAGAGGAAGAGTGAGGAGAGACATAAATGAGCTAAAATCTCATCTTTCCATTAGGGCAGCGGTTCTCAACCTGTAGGTCGAGATCCCTGTGGGGTCCATCAACCCCATCATAGGGGTCGCTTAAGACCATCAGAAAACACAGATATTTATATTACGATTCACAACAGTAGCAAAATTACTGTTAGGAAGTAGCAAAGAAAATAATTTTATGGCTGGTGGTCACCACAACATGAGGAACTGTATTAAAGGGTCCCAGCATTAGGAAGGTTGAGAACCACTGCATTAGGGAGTCTCTCAGTATTGTTTAAAGTGGCTAAATAATAGACAGGGCTCATCCTCATATTGCTAGGCATTGCGGAGATAACTAGAGGAACTTGAATCAGGAATGATGAGAACAGGTGGCCTGGTGAGAGGGATGCAGGTGGGGAGAGGTGCAGCTGAGCCAAGAAGAAAGCTTGGCATCATGAAATCATCTTTATTTTTTTATTTGTTTTCAGGTGCAATTAAGAACAATTTAGCCGAAACTGGTTTGGCTCAGTGGATAGAGCATCGGCCGGGGGACTGAAGGGTCCCAGGTTCGATTCCGGTCAAGGGCATGTACCTTGGTTGTGAGCACATCCCCAGTAGGGGGTGTGCAGGAGGCAGCTGATCGATATCTCTCTCTCATAGATGTTTCTAATTCTCTATCCCTCTCCCTTCCTCTCTGTAAAAAAAATCAATAAAATATATTAAAAAAACACACAGAACAATTTAAATGGAACAAAATGAAGAGGCTGGATTAAATGGTGTCTCAGGGTCTCTCCCTAGAACAAAGAGTCTGTAGCAACATAATCACTTTGTTCTCCAGGGAACGGGAGGAAACGAGTGTTTACTGAACACCATGTGCCAGAGGCTTTGTA